>BQNB010080032.1:12661-28204 GCA_026074375.1 Tanacetum coccineum | reverse complement strand
TATGGTGCTTGTCAGAACTTTCCTTTCTTAGAAACCCTTTTCAGATGTGAGAAAATTTTGACTGAAGATCACGGTAACTCCATGTTGACACAATTTAACTGCAACGGAACAATCTTCTTCCCCTAATAGATATCAATACAAATTAGATTAGTTTAAATAACTATTTAATAGATACTTAATGTAAAGATTCAACAAACTAAGTCTCCCATGGCGAGGGTATTTTAGTCAATATACATTCAAACGGTACGTTTTAATTTAATATTATTTATGTGCATTATATATTGAATAACCACCCACTAATCTCACTATATCCCTTCCTTTGTTTTCTTTGCAGTTTTTATATACACCAATAAAAGTATTCCACATGGCTACTTGTTTTTGTGGCCAAAGAACTAGTTTAATCACATCATGGACAAATGAAAACCCTAGCAGACGTTTTCATGGATACCCGTATCATGTAAGTGCAATCTTTGTTTATGGCCATCAAATTTGAATTACTTCTTTAATGCTAGCTCTATTCTTTCCTCTTATTAAGGTATAGTGGATTGGTTTGATCCACCAATGTGTCAGCGTGCTGTAAACATAATACCAGGACTGTTGAGAGCAAGAAAAAGGCAGGATGCTCAACTGTTGGAAGCTGAAAGGGGACGTCAAAGAATGAAGAAGTTGTTGATTTTATCATGGTTTTGTTTTTTAGTGTTTGAAATATTTAAGTTATAAATTTGATGGATTATTTGTTTTTTGTTTAATGTTAGTGTTTTATCGTCCTAATGCCTCTGTTATTGCTTTTGTTTTTTACTATGTTCATTGACCAAGTAAAGCTAAACTGGTATTCGAACAAGTAACCATTTAATACGAAACACATGAACCATACATTTAATACTTTGACAGAAATGAACCCCTCTGCACATTACATTGACAAGTTATAACTTACTTCAATATAAGCTAACTAGCATATTCAATGCTAAAACAATGTGGAAGTGAGATAATTAAATGCTATGTGTCTTTATGGCTAAAGTTATTCATATATAAGACTATAACAAAAGAGGAAATAAAAGTTTGCTCAAAATGTCTCCTACTACTATCAGTGAGCATTTAATAAAAGAGAACTTTACAAAGAAGAACACTAGGGTGCATTTGTGCAGTAACACAACAACTAAAACATAGTACGTAACTCATCTATAATTGGAATGATAAAACTAACCTCAACATTGTCAGTTGGATGGGGTTCTAGATATTCCACCATATCAGTTGGATGAGGATTTTGATCTCCTATACCATTTGGAGGTGGACTAGATTGAACCGCGGGTAAATTAAAAAGTTGTTCAGCATCTACCATCTCTGATTTTTTTTTATCGGCTATGTTTTCTTCAATCACCATCATAGCGACCCAGTCTTGAAAAACTTCATTGCGCGTGTCAAAATTAATATGATCTTCACCAACCGGACCCAACATATCATCAGAACCAACACATTCTTGTAAATAGAGAATAATTTCTTAGGGTCTAACATGTAATATTCTAATATATGTTGATATTATAGATTGAAAATTCCTATTAACAAGATTACCTCAAAATTATAAATTAAAGAAGTTAGTTTAGGAGGTGGATGGAGTTCTTTAACTTCCACCTTATCAGTTGGATGATATTCGTGTTCTTCTATAGCATTGGGAGGTGGAGTTGCTTGAGCTGTGGCAGAATCAACTACCGTCTCATCCAATTTGGTCTCCAATATGTTTTCTTCATTAACCATCATATCACTGGGAGCCAACATATCATCATAACCCACGGAACCCTGAACATATTTAAAAAATTATAGTTAACCTTTACCAAATTTATTACTCGGGTTTGGAAATTGTTTACAATTAGACTTTATTGTTTGTACTTACATAAATTTAGGACTGTGAAAATGGTTTGTTCAAATTAGGTAATGACCAATCAATATGATTATTAACCTCCAATTGAGTACAATCAAATGCCGTTCCATATTTCTCATTGCTTGCGAGCTGGAGTAGTTGCGAAACAGAGTATTTGTCTTGAGACTCTTCATAAATATAAGCTAAACCATCACTGGTGAATTGGTGTTTTTCAGATGCCAATTCTTGATGGAAAACATCAGAGACACCACTATCACTCTGCAAATTTTGTAAACAATCAAAAGTTTGTCCAGTAAAGTGTTAAATTTTTTGAATAAGGGATACAAAATCATACCTTGTTACAAGCTTGTTTTACTGAATCTTCTAAGGTGTTATGATACCTTTCTTTCAAAGCTTGTTCAAGCACCGAAATCTGGTGTTTAACTAAATCCAACTATTTTTCTAAACAATCTGTTGAAACTTCTCCCTTTCTTTTATCGATTATACCTACTGTTGCCTTTGTAGCATCAAACTCACCTAAAACGTCCTCCTTATCTATGATATATGAATTGTCGGCTTCATCATAATCATCTGCCCTTATAGCATCAAACTCACATAAAGCGTTCTCCTTAGCCACGTTAGTTGTATTTTGGGGTTCATCATAGTCAACTGGCTAAATGTTCGAGTTGTTATCACCAAACCCACAAATTAAATCTTTTGATTTTGTCACAACAGAGTTGCCACTGTTGGTTAAAAAATACAAACTGTCAATAAACCACGGTTGGTTCGACTCAGTGTCCGATGGAAAAAATGTTAACTTAGGATTTGACCACTTAGCAAACAACCGAGTATAATCACTTTTACAAAACTTTTCAAAAATAGACCAAGAAATACCACGGGGTATCACATCCGGGTCCTTCTTCCACCAATATTTACTGTTGGGGAAAATCTCCATTATATATATCTGAAAAAACACACTTATAAGAAACATGTAAATAAATTCTATTATAACAAGAATAATTAACTCAAGACTCACATTGACAGCCCATACAAACCCGTCAAGGTTATATCTAGTCATCTTCTCTGGAGAAGCTTCTACAGATTTATTCTTCTTTTTTTAAACTTTACCAACTTTTATTTTCTTCTTCGGAGGTTCAACAGATTTGTCCTTATCCTTCTTAGAATCCCTTTCATTCTTCCGCTGTAAAACATTAAATGTCCTCCGATAGAAAATTCTCCAAAAATACCCCCCCATGGATAACTATTCCAAACAGGCAAATCATCAACTAATTCCAAAACATTATTGGGAATGTTGTACCTTGTCTCACAACCTATAAAAACTATAGTGGCTACCAGCAACAAACAGACCCTAACATCATCATGATCAGATATTCCAAACCATAACTCATCGTTGGTAAATAATTCCATAAGATCATCTCCCTTAACGTTGTTACTCTCTTGCTACTGCTATCAGGGAATATACGGTCTAAAAATTTACTATTTGGGATACCCTTATAAGATTCTTCCTTAGGAAGTTTTCTAAACAAAAACCCAGTAATCAAACAAAATTCCTGTTGGCCAAACTCAAAGGTATTGTAACAAATACAATAACTAATAGGAGGACATTCTACGCTAGGTTCAGCATATACCTGATGGTGGAAAATGTAGTTAAGGAGGTGGTTATCATTGGCAAATGCTGGTAAATCCAACCATATACCGAATTTAGTTGCAAGAAACAATGTCTTGCATTTTTTATTACCAGGTTGATCTAATTTCTTCTTAACATCCGTCAGAAAACTTAAATCCGATCTAATTGTGATCTTTGCACCTAATACTTCGATGGGTTCTTCCATGGAAACAAATCGAAATTAGGCTTTAAAATAAGTGTTTAGTGGGATAGGATTGGGGGAAGGTAAATAATAAGATGGGTTTTGGGGTTATTGCGATAAAATTAATTAGGGTTCATACTACTGGTTATGTTTTAAGGGCGGGAAGAGTTGTGGGGGTGATGATGGGGATCTTTGTTACGAAATATGAGTTTGGGTGTTTTGGGGAATCAATTTAGGTTAATTTTTTTTGTTTTTTCGAACACTTTTGAGGTAAAAAAATGATAAAAAATTTCACATAAATTTATAAGTCTCTTAATAAATATTATACTATACGTTAGTCTCCTCATGTATAAGTGTTGACTTGTAGATATAAAAAAATACATAAAGTAAGTCTCCTTATTTATTAATACATAAGTCTCCTAATAAATTGTTGAAAAGTACAAAACATACGAATAGTAAAAGCTTACACATAAAAGTACAAAAAATGTACTTTATTCATTTTATATTAAAAGTCTCTCGAATAAAGCTCAGTCTCCCAGATATATTAAGTCTCTCAGGATAAATTGGGAACAGATTTTTTTTTTGGAGCAAACACTACCAACTAAGGTGTACCTTTAGGGCAATTAGGGAAATTCTAATTTTTTTGGCTCCATATGTTTAGGCAGTGTTTGATTTGGACTTAATTGACTTAATATGAAAAAAAACTGAATTTATTGTCATATGAAAATTGTTTGTTTATAACTTAATAGAAGAATATGACTTAAAAAATAAAGTGATAAAACTAAAGGCGTCTGCATTAAGTCATCCGTTAATTAAACATGACTTAATCAAAAAAGTAAACAAACAGGCCCTTAGTCATATTTGCATAGAGCTAGTTGGTTCATGAGATTAGTTTGTCAATCTTATCTTGATTTGGTTTTAAGCACAAATGGTGCGTTTTTGTTTTGCCTAATAACAAGCTGAGATGCAGGACATCAGCTCATCTTTTGTATTTCAACGTTTTTTGATGTAATATATTTTATCGAAAAATCCCTTTAACCTAAAAAAATCGGCATTTTCTCCTAAAGAAAACCCCATATCTATTTATTTATTTAAATTTTGTTACAGACTGTATAGTAACTTTGTTTGGGACTGTGTGGTGTTTGTTTCAGAGGGCTTATGGCTTATTTTGTTTTGGCCTTATGTTTCATAAGCTTACTTTTTGTGGCTTAATTAATTTTTTTTTAGCAAATATAAGTTCATTATGACATAATAAACTTATATAAGCTTAAAAGACTCAATAAGCCAAAAAAATGAGCTTATGAAACATAAGCCCGAAACCAAATAAGCCATAAGTCAGCTTCCGGCTATATAAGGCGAAACAAACACGTGGTGTTATTGAAATTACGTATTTATTAAACCTCAATAGCTACACCAATTGGGGTGGGGAGCGAGAAGGCCATAAACAATCTGCGGCTAGATCACATATATTTGAATAGAGAATTTGGCGTTTTCGCCTAAAAAGACTATTTATTTGTTTAAATTTTGTTAGTTAGTCACTTAGTTTGGTAAAGTTTCACCAAGACGTTTTTATTGAAAATATGTTACTTATTAATTTATTTGAATTAGTTTATATTTCGTAAGCTTACTTTTTATCGGTTCTATATTTCATGTATATTGATTTATATCTTTTTAAACTTTTGTATAATTTTTTATTTTGGATGATGTTATCTTTATGGTTTAAAGAGACTTTTCATTTTAGACATGTTTTTTACCTTTTGGTCCGCAAACAAAGCATAAAATTACATTTTATTATCTCTAGCGAAGTAAGTTGAGGCCTGAACTTGATTGACCGCCCGATCCACGTAAGAAATAACATCTGACACAGTTTGCGACACAAGACCATTTCGGTACATTCTATAATATGCTCGACAGATAAGACAAAATGTCAGACCACGTGTGTATTTTTGCTCGACCTAATTTGGCTGACCACTCTGGGTCAATTGTTAGTACGGTATGATGCATTGCATCCATTTCATTGATTCAAATCAGTTATACAATCTCCAATTCTAAATAAACATGCTAAAGTGGTGGTTTTTTTAATATAAAAAAATAGACCAATTATCAACGGGTCAGACCCAAACCAAGTACCACTTTTGGCAACAAAAAATAGAATGTAAAGGATCTTTACGCACCTGCGCAGAAAATGCTTGCTGATCTTTCTGCATATATCATGGGTACAGGCAGGACTGTTTACCTAGTGTCCTCATTCATACACTACCATTAGTTGAAAACGAGGATCCTAAATCACACTTACATTCCTGTAAACTCGTATGATCTTTAGAACCTTTGCAGTAACAAATTAACAGATAAAGAGTAATAATCTGCACAATAACTAAGCCTGCAAAACTGTCATAAATACAATTTCTACAACCCATTTATAGACATTTTAGAACCAAATCTCCCCTAAAATAATAATTTTTTTGATAGAAACATATTTAGTAACTCATGCTCAGCAGCGAGACCATTATACTTCATGAGGTCCTTAAATAGGATATTGAATAGAGCACCAACATGCGGCCTGAAGAACTTCAAGTTGTTAGATAGTTAGGGTGTTTGTGAGTGATGATCCTGGATATCTCTAGTGTTGAGTTTACTTTCCGTATAAAGTATTTCGACCCTATCAAATGCTTGGGTTGCACGAAATCTCTATCGGGATAATACACAGAGAATGAAAATTTGTGTTATAGGCACAAGAAGCACAAATCAAGAATGATAAAGGAATTGTAAGGAATTTTCGTATGTTTTTTGTATATCTTGAGACCAAAATTTCCTTAGAATATAAAAGAAAACTTAGACAGTTTTTAGGAAGTTTTTGGGTAGTTAAAGTTGGTTAAAACTGAATTTTACCAACTGTCTGACATAGACTTTACGGCGTAACACAATTGACGGCGTAAAGAATACACACAATTACTTGTTACGGCGTAATATCAACCCTCATTATTGCTAAACTATAAGCCTTAAAACTCAAACATGGTTACAACGAAAAACCATTTCGATATGTTACGTCATAGAACATCCACAAGGCATTTAAGTTCCTTAACCCAACAAGAGTTTGCGGCGTAAACATAAAGTTTACGGACGTAAACTCGCTTTTCTGTCATGGTCGAGTTCATATTAGCTCAACAAGTGTGCACTCCACACTTCCCTAACTCGTATCCAAGCCGAATATGAAATCTCATCGATCTCTAGTAAATCATCATTACCTAAATGGTCGTCGATGACACTAAAATCACCAACAAATCCCCCACATTTTAGTGTAATCCTTGATTTACTAAAACATATATAAAGATATATGCAATTATGTTAAAACAAACATAACGAAATAAACAAATGCATAAATGAAAATGTCTTGCGATTGAATTTTCATCTTAATATAATACACATTCCAAATATTCAAAAATCGGGGTGTCGTAACGATTGAACCCGTCAATCCATTTGAATACTTGAAGATACTATACACATTCGTTTCTACAACACTCTAAAGTTCGTTTACTTGACACTTTACAAGCCATGTGTCCCAATCCATTAATGAACATATAGGAAGCCAAGTCCAAGCTCCTTGAAGCGGCAAAACTTCATGTTCACATAGGTGGTCCTTTTAGTTCTTGCACCTGCATTTGCAATTTTTCAAAAGAACCATTAAGAAGGTAAACTTCAACCTAACCATCACTTGCAGGTCTGAACACATACATCGGGAAGATAAATACACGTGTTCCAATCTCTAGCTATGAGCTTTCCACATTGAATTCTGCTTTTAACGTTGTATTAGAAGGGAATTAGGTATCTCATAGGTAGTAGATTTAAATGGACTTTAATCCCATCCCTATCACCGACTTATTCACTAAGTCCCTAGCGAGACCCTTCGTCAAGTGGTCTGCTAAATTCTGTTGTGACCGAACAAACTCAATAGAAATCACACCATTCATGATTAACTCCCTAATCATACTATGTCTAACACCCAAGTGTCTAGACTTGCCATTATACATTTGAATATATGCTTTAGCCAACGTGGCAACACTATCACAATAGATAGAAATCGATGTTATTGGTTTCGGCCAAATTGGAATATCATGTATCAAGTTTCTTAGCCATTCTTCTTCTTTACCAGCAGCAGCCAGTGCTACAAACTCAGATTCTATAGTAGAACCAGTGATGCATGTTTGCTTCTTGGAAGCCCATGAAATGACACCTCCCCAAAGCAGAAACACCCAACTACTCGTAGAAGATGAATCTTCAACATGATTTATCCAGCTAGCATCCGAATAACCTTCTAACACTGAAGGATATCCAAGATATGATAAACCATAATTCATAGTACCCTTTAAGTATTTAAATACCCCTGTTATTGCTTGCCAATGTTGTCTACTAGGATTACTAGTAAATCTGATCAATCTACCAACATCATAAGCAATATCAGGTCTTGTACTTCGTAAAATTTGTCGTTGGTGGGATTTGGATTGGCAGGAGATTTGTTCTTTCTCGGATTGGGATGCTTGGTTCTTATCCTTTCGACTTTCTTCCCGTCTCAAGTCTATTTTAGAAGGTGTTTTTTATGTTGCTTGGTGGCGGATTTGGAGGCTTCGAAATCAGTTGGTCTTTGACGCTTCGCCTCCTAATCGTTCGACGATTTTTAATGACATTGTTTCTTGGTCCTTTTTATGGTATTCTAGTAGATGTAATAGGGTTTTTTCTTGGGAGTATTGGTTAAAAAACCCCTTTCTTATTTCTTTGTAATGTCTTTCTAGCTCCTTGCTAGTTTTTTTTAATAAAGTTGCCGTTCAAAAAAAAAATATCAGGTCTTGTACTAGTCATAGCATACATCAAGCAGCCAATAGCTCTTGAATATTCGAGCTGATCCACAGGTTTACCTGTATTTAGCTTAAGATTTTTTACCGGATCCATAGTATTACTCATCGGAGAACAATCTTTACGATTAAACTTCTTGAGTATTTTTTCAATACAATGAGATTGTGTAATTACAATCCTTTTATTTTTACGTTTTATCTTAATACCAAGAATAATGTATGCTTCTCTCATATCTTTCATGGAAAACCTTGATGACAAAAACTTCTTAGTTTTATTAACTTGATTTTGGTCTGTGCCAAAAATCAACATGTCATCAACATATAGGCAAATTATAACACCTTTACCGGAGTCATCAAAATTTGCTATATACACACTTGTCAGATTGGTTTAAGTAAAAACCACTTGACAACACAACCTCATCAAACTTTTGATGCCACTGTTTAGGTGCTTGTTTCAGCCCATATAAAGACTTAACCAGCTTACACACCTTATGCTCATTACCTGGCATAACAAAACCTTCTGGTTGCTTCATATACACTTCTTAATCTAAATCACCATTCAAGAATGCTGTTTTGACATCCATTTGATGGATCACTAGATTGTGAATAGCTGCTAAAGCTAACAATAATCTAATAGTAGTGATACGAGCAACCGGTATAGTCGAGGGACTCGAGTGGTGTGATGTATCACGTGGAGATGGTGGTTATGAGAATTCAGTCTAGACGTGGGGCGGTTGTGGGGGTGTCTTCGTTTCGGGAGGGGGGGGAGCGAGGGGGGGGTGTGGTGGGTGGTGGGGGTGTGGGGGGGTGGGGGTGGTGTGGTTGTGTGTTTTATTTTTGGTTTGGGGGGGGGGGGGGATGGGGTGTTTTTTTTTTGCTAAAGCTCGACAATAATCAAATAGTTATTGAGACAGCATACCGTACATAGGTATCATAGTAATCGATCACGGGGGGGGGGGGGGGGGGGTGGGGGGGGGGGGGGGGGGGGACACGGGGGGGGGGGGGGGGGGGGGGGGGGGGGGGGGGGGGTTATATGTGTTTATAATGGGGGGTGAGTGAATTTACAAAAATGAAAGGTGTTGGGATCATTAACGGTGGTGTTGGAGGGAAGGTTAGGCGTAAGGGTTAGGGGTGAGCAAGGTGGTGTTAATGATTAGGGATAAGTAGGGGGTTTTAAATGTGATTAATTTGGGACGAGATCAAGGGTGTTTTATTGTTAAATTGGGTTGGGGTTGTGGATTTTGGGGATAATTGATGTATTATTGATTGGAGAGATGAATTTTTGATTTCGTGAGGGGAGGTGAGAGCGTGTGGGATTGTAATATGGTGGGGAGGTTTGTAAGAGATTGTAGTGGGTGTGTTGTTGTGGTGGGGGAATTAGGGTGAAGATGGAAAGGATTAGTGTAGAAGTGGAAGTTTACAGATTTTACAATGTGTGGGAGGGATTTAGAATCACGGATAGGTATGGATTATTTATAGGTATGATATTTGTTAAAAAGTTTGTGAATTTGTGTGTTGGGGTGAGTGGGTGGAGAGGGAGAGTGAGTGGGGTGTGTTGAGTTGTTTGAGTGGATATTTATATTAGATAGTAGTTATATGCTATCTATTTAATTGGAGTGATTGTCATACAGGTTGTTACACACACTGATACAGGGGTTGTTAGTTTTAAAATGTGGATGTTGATGGTATTTGAATTATTTGTGATTGATGTAAAGGGGATAGATTTGGGAAGGGAGAATTAAGTAGGACTAGCACAAATATTAAGTTTAGAAATTAGTTATTGGGAGGAGAGGTTTAATTGAACACACACACCACGGCAATCAAAGGATCGGTGGTTTTCACTCACTCATCATATATGTAATTAATAATATGAAGGATTCTACACAACAGCCGCGCAAAAAAATCTGATGTGGAATGCAGACATATAATATATAGGTTTATGGAGAGGGGAGAGAGATAGTGATTTATGTTTTTTATGGTACTGTTTAAGTGGGAGGTTTAGTTGGGGGAAGGGACTCTAAATATGATTTTGAAGACGGGACACATAGTTTGGGCACAGGGGACATGTATAGGATGATAGAGCGAGAGAGTGGTGGGTTTTATAGTGGTTATGGGTTATTGTTTTGGTAATAAGAGTGGATGGGGTGGTAAAAAGGGGGGGAAATGGGGGGGGGGGGGTGGGGGTTATATAGTATATATATTGTAATGGAGAATATATATAGAATAAAAATAAATATAAAAAAGAAAAATAACACACACACATATCTATCATATTATTGAAAATCTAGATTGGAAGACAAATACAAGTACACACACACGACTTGGGCGGTGATCACACACACATACACTAGTTTGTTTTGAAGTTTTGGGGGAATTGGAGTACATGAAGGTGATGGGTAGAGTTTGTTTTTTATGTGATTTTACAATCTGATGACATGAGTGTGAGTGATGTGTTTTTAGCGCGATGAGCTGTCGAGATATATAAACACATCGATGGACAAGGTATATGGTTATTCACACACACATGTCTCATATTATGCTAACACAGAGAGTATTAAAGATTTACAAAAAATATAGTGGTGTGTTTGTGGGTGTTTCTATAATATAAAAGAAAAATAATTAAGTAGGGAATAAAATAAGGGGGTATTTAATATGTAGTAAATGTCAGTTGGGGGGGGATATGTGTGTATAGGGTGTGGGGTGGGGGGGGGGGGTATTAAGTGTTAAGGGTGTGGTCAGGGTTTGGGAAGTAGGGTTTGAATGATATGTATTGGTGTTATTGGGGAGTGTGGATGATTTTTTGGGTGTTTTGATTAGGGTTATGGGATTGATGTAGGAGAGAGAGAGGGTGATTTATTGGAAAGTTTATTATGAATGTTGTGTTTGTTTATTATGTTTGTTGTATATTGTTAAAAATTTGAGTTGAAAGTATGATGCGTGTAGTGATTGGAATATGTTTTGAAATTGGGGTGTATTAGAATTGAAGTATTTATATAATTAGCAATGTTTGTGTAGGTAAGGATGTAAATGTATGGTGTGAAGGGTGGGAATATAGGGGGATGTATTATTTATATTTTTTATTTAGTAGTTAGGTAAAGTATTAAAAGTTTATTTTTATTTGTGTTTAAAATTATATTTATTGGAATATAATAAGTTTAAATGAATTGTGAGAAATAATATAACTTGTTAATGTTATGTTAAGTATGAATAAGGTTAGTAACACACATGGTTGGTAAAACACACACACATAGTGATGTATTTATTTGTGTGGACCACACGTTTGATTGAAACACACACACATATCACACACATGGATATAAGTGGTTGGTGGGTGGGGTGGAAGGTGTAAATGTGTTAAGAGTTATTAATATGGTGGGGGGGTGATGGGTAATATTAGGATTTAATGGGGGTTGGGGGTAAATGGAGGAATAAGGATATGGAATTAGGTGGGGGGATGGGTGGTTAGTGTTAATAGGGGGGGAGTTGTGGTAATTGGGGGGGTAGGGGGGGGGGGGGGGATGGGGGGGGGGGTAAAGGGGGAGTGGTGAATGGGGTTAATGTGGTGGTGTGAAGGCAGGAGTAGGGAAGGTAAAGGGAAAGGAGATGGGGAGGAGAACAAATAATATAATTATGTGTTGAGTGTGTAGGTTTGGGTATAATTGGGGGAAATTTTATTTGAGGAGGGTAAGTGTGATTTGATGTAGGTTTGAATGAAGGTTGGAGTTTATGTTATTTTTTTTATTGTTTAATTTTTGGTGTATGAATTTGATAGAATTGTTGTGGTGTATTGTCCAGGATTCTAAGAGTTCTTAAACTATTCCATGACCGGTGGTTATGTGCTTAAAATACCATACATTTTTACCTTTAAAAACGAGGCTAAAAAAATCCAAAAACGTACGTAAAATGCCAAATATATGCTGTTTTGCTAATTTGTAGTGCAGGAACGGATAACTAAGAAAAGGACGATAAACAAAGCAAAACGACAAACAGACTCGGATGGAAAGACCATGAAAGAACAAAAGCCAAATCAAAAGCCGAAAGTCAATCAAGTCAAAAAGTCAAACACAAAAAAACAAAAAAGTCAACTGTCAATGTGGGGGGGGGGGGGGGGGGGGAATACAGAGGGAGGTCGAGACCCAGTTCAACCCCGAGGCCAAAGTCAAGAAATATAAAGTTTAGGGACTGAAATTCAATCCCTAAACTATACTTTAAGAAGAAAAATAGAAAAAGAAAGCAAGGGTGCAAACTGCCAATGTACCTAAAGTGTAGTGCAAGGGGCAAAACTGCCAACTCTCATATCTTGATATAAACCATGGGACGAATCCTCAATAGAGTTAAATATACCTTTGGGGACTTGTTTTGAAATTGCCCAAGTCCCCAAAGTTACCAACAAGGACAATGTATGCAGAAGTGCGCGATGGGGATGGGCAGAGGAGCGACGGTTAGGGGGGGGGGGGGGGGGGGGGGGGAAGGGCCAAAACAGGTCAAGTCTACTCAAACTTTCGACTCTGTATATCTTTAAACCAATATTTCCCGCTCGTTTTTCCCTCCCAACAACTCACGGGTTGTTTAACCCATTTTTACCCTGTGAACCTTCACCACCTCCATGGACAATCAACTCCCCCCTCCTCCACTACCTTTCCCAGCAACAAATGTGCCAAGTTGGCAATCCCACACCCCCAAGACCTATTTCGACGACCAAGATTGAATTTTGAAGAATTAAAGGCCAAGATTAGAGCTGAGAACTCTCACAAAACAAACACACCTGTGTTTGTGTGTCTACAAACAAGCACAACAAGAAGAAAGAGAAAAGGAAGACCTAGTTGTATATTTTCGGCTATAAAAGCCTTGTAAGCCATTGTGGCAAAATTATTGAGTTGTATTAAGTTATTTCAGTTTTTAATTAAGTTTCTATGTCGTTTTTATTGTAGTTTAAAGTATTTTTAAGTTAATTTCTCTTATGCAATTGTAATTCTCAGTTTTAATGAAAAATTAAGCTACTTTTACTCAATAAGCTCTCAATAAGCTCTTTTGAGCTTATTCTTGTCAATAAGCTCTAATTAAGTTTAAAACTTGTTATAAGCCCTTTCATACTATTTTAATTTGAACTCAGTTCATAAAAGTCCAAGTGAGTGCATTTTGGAAGCTATTTGAGGTAATAAGCTCCCAAGAGCTTATTGAGCTTTTAAGCTCAGGTTTAGAGGCTAAGGGGCCATTAGGACAGGCTTTTTAGGCCACTCACTCAGAAAGAGTGGCCTTGGTTCTGAGACTACAAAAAAATCCAAGGTTTCATTTCTAAATTCTCACTTAGCTTAATTTTTAGCTTAAACCTTTAGCTTATTTGCTTTCAATCTTTGTAAACACATTAGTTTAGAGTTGTTATTTGGCTGTTGTAAGTTTTTATTGCATAATTTTGTGCTACATTAGCTTATCTCTCAAAACTGTCATAAGTAGTAGTATAAGCTAGCTGAGAAACTAGCTTATTTTTCTTAATAAGCTAAAAGTTTTAGTGTTAAAATAGTTTAAGTAGGTCAGTACAAGTAAGAGTAGATAAAAAGTTTTCAAAGTTTTAGCTTAAAAATAGGTTTTAAACTCACTTTGGTTTGACAGTTTTGAGATAAAGGGGTGTTTGGGATAACCCTAAAACGGGTCAAAATGGTATGTGCATGGGTTGTAGCACTTTAGTGAGTCATAAGCTTAGGTTTTAAGCTCATTTAAACTGTTTTCAATAGTTTTAAAGGTCTAAAATTGTTTTCCAAGGTTTTCTAAAACCTCTTTTGAAACTGTTAGGTTTTTAGAATACCACAAGTGCTTATTTGGATAAGCACTTGTGGTTTGAGTTTAAGCATTAAAAAAGTGTGTTTTGTGTGTCTAAAAAAGACTGTCAAAAACCTTTGGTCTTTTGACTTTGGTGAGTCAAAACCACCAAGTTTCTTTTGTCACAGTTTGTAAAAATCCAAACTCCTTTTTCACTTCCAAAAATAAGCAAGTAAAAATGGTTTTCCAAAGCTCAAAATTGGTGCACAAGCCCCTTGGCTATAGCACTCAATCTGTTTGAGCTTATTTGTGCTTTTAGAGCTTATTTGACAGCTTAAAATAAGCTGTCAAATAAGCCCTTGAGATTTGCCTTAAAGCTCCCCTGGTGCAAAGGGGGAACTTTAGGGTCATCTTTCTCAGCCAATAAGCACACTTAAGCCCAACTTTTTGGCTTATTTTAAGAGTCTATAAGCTCTTAAATAAGCCCTCAAAGTTTCAGGCCTTAGGAAGCTTATTAGCTAGCTTATTTTCAAGCCCAAACATGCCCTTTGGCTGTTTTTGAATCCCTTAGGCTGAGGGATTGCTTAATTTTTGATTTTAGCTTATTCAGCTTATTCCATAAGCTCAAATTGTTTCCCAAGAGCTTTTTAGGTTAGGTTAGATATTTAGTTTGCTTATTTTCCTTTTTTTTAGCTTATTTGTCCAAGTCTTAAGCACTTTAGCCTTTTAAGCTCACTTTAAGCTTTTCTGTCATAATAAGCTTTCCACAGCTTATCTAGCTTAGTTTTTCCTTTTCTTTTTAGCTCATTTAGGTTAGTTTAGATCCCTTAGCTTATTTTAGTCCTTAGCTTAGCTTATTCGACCATAAGTAGCAAAAAGACTTAGAAAAATTGGCTTTTAAGCCATTTTAGCCCAACTGTCAACTTTAAGCTTATTTTCTAGCTTATTCTGTGGTCAAAAGTTGAAAGCATCTTCATTAAAGTTGTTAGGAATAAGCTCATCTATAGATTTGTAGTTTTAAGTTTTTGCTGATTCTCAAATGTTAATAAGCCAAAAATAAGCCTTAAGCGTAGGGTCTATTTTGTATTTTCTTCATAGTGTAGGGTTACCCGTTTCTATTATATTGTAAAATTGTTATATTTTGCCCGCCTACCTTTCACTTTACTTTTGTGCACTTCCTACCCTGGACTTTTCGAAAAATAAAAAAAGGGGGAAAGACAAGAGGCCCGGGTGAGCAAGACTCGAACCCGGGACC
>BQNB010080031.1:0-28577 GCA_026074375.1 Tanacetum coccineum | reverse complement strand
CACACACACACACACACACACACACACACACACATATATATATATATATATATATATATATATATATATATATATACGTAATAATAAGGAAGATAACAATTATAGTATAATAAGTATTTTTCGTCGGGTTCGAGAAACAAACTTTTAACCAAAGTTGTCTCAAAAACCTCCCGGGTCGTTTCCTCGGCGAGAGGTGAATGGAAATTCTACGTTCAAGTTGTAAATTGAGCTTGATTGTCACTTAAATTTTTGTTTTGGTTTTAAACTATTTTTATACTAAAAAATAAACTAATATTAATTTTAAGATTAAAAACTAAAAGATTATACTAAAATTGATAAAAATGATAAATATGCTTGCTAAGTGACGTGAAATGTTCCTTAAGTGCGGCTTATGTTTAACGAATAAAAATCCTTAGAAAACAAGTTGCAAGAAATTAAATGACAAGTAAAGTAAAATGCTTTTTAAAATAAATGACAAGTAATTAAATTGCATTAAAAGTAAATGACGGTATGTAAATTGACTGTTAATTTTTTTAAACATTTTTAAAACCGCACTTAAATTCCAAATCACTAATCACTTAGCAAACACAAGTTAAACTACTCACTACGCATGGCAAATATCAAATAGGCAAACATATTATAAAATGATAAAATAAATCTACTCTAAGTATTGAAAAGGGATTAGAAAATGGAACCGAATTAAAGAGCCGCAATAAAACGAAAACCACCCGATTTATTTAGCTAAAGAAAATAATTAAATTCTATCTAGCTAAATAAACCCGTAAGCTCCACGCCTCGTGAGCTGACCGGTACCAAAAATTACAAACAAACTCAAACTATTAACATTTCATTATACAAAACGTAAATCAACATTCGGCTAACTTATATTACTCGAATCCTACAGTAAACAAACAAAACTAGGCCCAGGTAAGATTAACAATTATAAGCCCAATCTAAACACACCTAACATAGCCCACTTCACATATCCAAACGTGGCCCATGATTATGGTTGAGACTAAGTTTACACGTGAACTTATTTTAACAACTAGCACCATGATACTCGAACAATAAGCACTAAAACATATATCGCAAACTTTTTAAAACGAAATCTATGTTAAATAAACTACTTCCAATAAGCATCTAGATCAAAATAAATAGGAAGAATAAGCTGCAAAATTTAATGAACGAAATAAGCTATATGATGGGCTTATACGATCTCTATTCACTAAACGAATACAAATAAGCTCAAAATATTAAAACTAATTTGTATAAATCTTATCTCAAAAAGGCTTAACGAAATAAGCTATGTTAAAAGCTTATTCGATACTTAGCTTTAGAGATTTGGATCCAAAATGAGCTAAGAGAAAAACTTATATGGAAATAAGCATGAAAATAGAAAAGAAGATAATGGAAAAGAATAAGCAAGAACAATAAACCTCAAGTAACTTCGAACCAAATCATTGCATTAATCTCAATAAGCTAAGTGATCTTTTACAATAAGCTTTAATAAGCTGGAAAAGAAAATTACAATAAGCTACTAATTCTAATTTTGCTTTTGAAAATAAAATGGTGTCACAAGCTTATAAATAAGCTGAGTTCAAATGACTCGTTGCACCATCATGAGCTTTTCGAATCGAGCTAGAAATGAAATAAGCAAAAGATGAACAAAGCAAAAGAAACACACCGATAATAAGCAAAGGCTTATTCGGTTTAATATAAGCCTAGATCCACAACGAATAAGCTATTTGAGAGCTTATTCGTATCTGAAAATAAGCTAGAGAGAAGAGCTTATTCCGATAAGCTAAAAGGAAAAGAAAAGGAGATTAAGTAGAAAGGATAAGAAAGAGCAAAAATAAGCTAAACAAATCCAACCTTCATTTCATTACTAATAAGCTAAGAGTTTACAAATACAATAAGCTAATGAAGCTTTTTGAAAAGCTTTTACAAAACGATCTAAAATAAGCTGAAAACTACAAGGAAAAATAATCTGAAACCTTCACTACTACAACTTTTAAAAAGACGTAAGAAAAGAAAAAAATGAAGGGAAAAAAAGTGTGGTATGCGTCCCCTTCAAGCTCCTTAAATAACCAATCATTTATACAATGAAGGCCTCGGGATAGAGTTCCTCGTAACCGCCAGCTATTTTTGCCATAGATCCACCAATATGGAGCTGCCGCGTGTCCTTCTTATCACATAAATGTTGGTTCGAGTGTCCCGAGCCAATGTCCAGTGCACGATCCTTACTCCAAACCTGCAAAATTTGAATAATAAAAAGAGCACCTTGGCCCAGACTCGAACTCAGGACCTCCCGAGCAAAGGCTCAAGGGCTGTCCTGGTTACCATTTGGGCTAGGCTTCCTCTTGGTAATATAATGCAACCATATAATATTTAACCCTTATTTACTCTGGTTTGGTTCATTTAAGCATAAGGTTCAAAAAGGCTTGGTGAGGTTCAAATAAAAAGGGTCAAATATAAAAGGCCAGTACCGTTAGACTCGTAATTTCGTGCTCTTTCCAATGGTGTGATCGAGGAATATTAACGACTTCGTTTGAGCCTCGATATATGTAAAAACGTCGTCAAAAGTCACCCGAAAATTACCGTTTTTGCTTTGTTTTCAATCCTTTTTACATGTAAGACATAAAAACACAATACAAACATATTTGCAACATATTTATCCATATTTTAGTGTTTTAGTCCATTTATTAGCATTTTCCGGGGTACAAATGATGTGTGTTTTAGCACATATCACTTCACTTCCACCAAAATTGGTTCTAAGCACATAATCCAAACTCAAACTACCTCATATGGATTTGTGTGGGCCAATGAGGGTAGCAAGTATCAATGGCAAGAAATATATTCAGTGATCGTTGATGATTATTCTTGGTACACCTGGGTATATTTTCTTTGTACCAAAGATGAGGCTCCAGATATGATCATTGATTTCATTAATCAAGTTCAAAGGAATCTAAAGGCACAAATTCTGACTATTCGAACTGATAATGGAACCGAATTCAAAAATGAGAAATTACGGGCATTTTATGCAAAGTTAGGCATTGTTTATCAAACTTCAATTGCTCGAACGCCTCAACAAAATGGTGTTGTTGAACGTCAAAATTGTACACTCGTCAAGGCTGCTCGAACAATGCTTATTTTTTCTAAAGCTCTAGAATTTCTATGGGCTGAAGCTATTGCTACTGCTTGTTTTACTCAGAATCGCTCTATTGTACACACACGGTACAATAAGACTCCTTATGAGTTGATTCAAGGACGAAAACCCAATATTCAATACTATCATGTGTTTGGATCTCTTTGTTATCCAACAAATGATTGTGATGATCTTGGGAAAATGAAACCGAAGGCTAACATTGGTATCTTCATTGGTTATTTTGAGTCATCAAGAGGATTTTGTATCTACAACCGCCGAACCAAAAAGATAATGAAAATGATCCATGTCAAGTTTGATGAACTCACAACTATGGCTTCTGAATGCAACAATTTAGAACTCGAAACTAACTGTATGAATTTTCAAGATTCATCGAAAGATTCACAATCAATACCTTCAAAATCAGACTTGGATAATTTGTTTCGTCCTTTGTATGAACAATACTATGCGACAAGTTTACCAGAAGTGTCTGATAGTTCCGCTGCAAATACTCTTGATAACAAACACACTTCTTCATCATCGTCAATCATCGTTGAAGAAGATGAAGCTCCTCAAATAGTATCTTCGTCAGCAGAACAAGTTGCCACTGAACCAAACTCTCCAGTCTTATATGAAAATGCCGATGAATTCGTTCAAGAAGGCGTTGCAGATTTTGATGGAAATGTGTTCTACAATGCACCTCCAACTCCTATGTTCGAAGAAGCTGAGTCATCTTCAACATATCAGGATCTATCAAATATGCACGAGTTCCATCAAAAACATCACTCAAGTGATAGGTGGACTAAGAATCATCCTATTAAACAAGTGACTGGTGATCCCTTAAAACCTGTCATGATAAGAAATCAACTTCAAACCGATGTAGAAGTCTATATGTACGCACTGACAATGAGTACCATCAAACCAAAAAATATCAAGGAAGCTATGCTTGACGCTAGCTGGATTTAATCCATGCAAGATGATCTTAACCAGTTCAAACGCCTTGATGTTTGGGAACTTGTCGAATGTCCTATTGGCAGAAACATAATCGCCGTCAAATAGATTTAGAAAAACAAGACTGATGCTGAAAACACAGTTATTCGGAACAAGTCTCGTTTAGTTGCCAAAGGATATCGTCAAGAGGATTGAATCAATTTTGAGGAGTCTTTTGCACCAGTTGCAAGACTTGAAGCTGTCAGAATTTTTGTCGCATATGCGGCTCACAAGAACTTTCCTATTTATCAAATGGATGTCAAAGCGGCATTGTGAATGGTCTACTGAAAGAGGAAGTTTTTGTCCGTCAGCCGAATGGATTTGTAGATCCAGACTTTCCAAACCACGTATATCATCTTAAGAAAGCTCTATATGGTCTCAAACAAGCCCCTAGAGCCTGGTATGACAAGCTTTCATCATTCTTAATCGAACACCATTTCACAAAAGGTATTGTCGATCAGACATTGTTTACAAGAAGACACGAGGATGACATTTTATTAGTTCAAATCTATGTCGATGACATAATTTTTGGGTCAACTAAACCAATATTTGCAAAAAGATTTTAAAAACTAATGAAAGATAATTTTGAAATATCAATGATCGGTGAAATGAAGTTCTTTCTCGGACTTCAGGTTCATCAATCACCCCGAGGAATCTTTATATGCCAATCACAATATACTATGGATCTTCTTAAGAAACAAGGGATGGAAAATGTGATACCATTTATACATCAATGGCTACAACCAAACTAGATGCAGATTTATAGGGTACCCATGTTGATAACACTAAATATCATAGTATGATAGGGGGACTTATGTATCTCACTACTAGTCGACCAGACATTGCCTTTGCGACATTTGTATGTGCGCGTTATCAGGCATACCCAACTGAAAAACACCTCAAAGAGGTCAAAAGAATCTTTTGATATCTAAGACAAACCATTAACATGGGTCTATGGTACTCGAAAGATTCTGGGTTTGAGCTAATTGTATATTCAGATGCAGACCTTGCGGGGTGTAATGATGATTGCAAAAGCACATCTGGAGGCATTCAATTTCTGGGAGATAAGCTAGTCAGTTGGTCATCGAAAAAGCAAGATTGTATAGCAATGTAAACTGCGGAAGCTGAGTATGTATCATTATCTGCATGTTGTGCACCAGTCATATGGATGAGAACACAACTGCTAGATTATAGATTTCGGTACAACAAGATTCCAATATACTGTGATTCACAAAGTGCAATTGCCATATCTTGCAATCCGGTACAACATTCACGTACAAAATACATTAACATCCGTTATCATTTTATCAAAGAGCATATTGAAAAAGGTACTATTGAACTTTATTTTGTCGGGACAAAATACAAACTTGCTGATCTTTTTACAAAAGCCCTTCCAAAAGAAAGGTTTGAGTATTTAGTTCACATGATTGGTATGTGATGTATGACTCCAACTCAGTTGGAACGTTTGACAAAGTTATCTTCTTGAATGCACGATCATACATCAAAACAACTTGTACATATTTTTCAAAAACAAAATACAAAATTGAAAATTTTCAAAAACAAAATACAAAAAATAAAAAAAATTCAAAAACAAGAAAAATATTTTTTATTATTTTAAAAAAATCAAATAAAATTTTGAAAAATACAAAAAAAACACAAAAATATAACTTAAAGATACAAACACATATCTTCTCTATTTTTATCAGTTGCATGATATTGTATTTCTCAAAAATGGTTCTTTAAATGCAAAATCAATGTATCATGAACTGAGAGGGAGTAAATCATTCAAAAAATGATCTTTCACTGCTAAAATATATGGTTTGTAATCAAAATCCATTCACAAACAAAGGATTACTTCAAAAACATCTTTCAAAATCATCAAGTTTAAAAAATTCAAGTGTGCAAAATTGCAAGAAACAACAATCTCTTGAATAAGTTCTTTAATTAGATATTTATTTGAGATAGAGTTATAAAATTTTTGATTTTCAAACATCTTCAAAATAATGTTCAAAACTGCAAAATTAACTATCTTTCGATAAAGTTCTTTAATTAGATATTTTATTAGGGGGGGGGTTATAAAAATTTTTAGTCAAATCATCATCAAAAAAACAAAAGTGTATTCTCAAAAGCAAAAATAACTTCTTTTTTAACAATTTTTTTTCAAAAGAAAGAAATTTCAAAAGTGAATAATTGTTTGAGGGGGAGTTATAAAAATTTTAAGTAGAAATGGGAACTTAACTGCAAAATAATTTAAAAAGGTTTGATGTGGAAAGTGGTCTAACTCCAAGGGGGAGTTATGAAAAAAAATTGGATCACAAAGATATACAAAATTAATTACAAGGGCCAAAAGTGTAAATGTGCAAAAGAAGAACTTTCCTAAGGGTGTTTATTGATTACGTAAGAAACTTGAGGGTCTGAAATGACAAGTTCAAAAAGTTAGCTTTCGTAGGGTTAAAATAGCTTACGTAAGGAAACTTGAGGGACTAAAACTGCCAAAGTTGATAGTCATTTTCGGAAGTATAAAAGAAATAGTTTTCATACGCAACCTTATAACTTTCGTAAATTGATAAAAAGGTTTTGTAAATTCTCTAATTAAGTTGAGCTTTCGTAACAAAGAAAACCACGATCCAAATCGTTTACCTGATTCTCTGTGATAACAAAACGTAAGATAGTGTGTCATATTTGTGTTATTTGTGCTTAATCGTTGATATTAATTGATTGAAATAGGTTTTGTTTAGATCTAAGGTTACGTAAATATGCAAAGTGATTAAATAGTGAAATTGATTGAGGCAAAATGTTAATATATGCCTTTTGACATGATTGGGATTGATTGATCACTGAAAATATCATTTGTGGATTAAAATTATTAGGTTTCGTAACGATGATAGGTTTCGTAACTTTGAAAAATTGCTTTTGGACATAAACACAAGCTTAAACTGTTAATAAGATGATAAATAAGCTGAAAAACATGTCAAAAACATTCAGGATATCATTTTCAATTGATAAATATGTTTACGAAAGTAATTATTTCAAGTTTCGGTTTCGTAAAAGGCTTATCAAAGGGTTTCGTGAACAGTAATGGGCCAAATGGGTTTCGTAAATGATATTTTGGGCTTAATCAATGGGTTTCGTAAGATATAATGGGCTTTTAAGCTTGGGTTTTGTACAAAGATATTAATGGGCCAAATTTTTTTTAACGGATACTCAAATGGGCTTAATTGTTAAACAAAATAGCATCTTACGAAAATAAATGATAAATTTTGTTACAAAATCATATTTTATATTGATAAATGGATCAAATGGTGAGATTGTGTCTAGTTTCGACTGTTTCCTGAAATTAACAGGATGAGGATTGAGCAATCTACTGACCATCCAAATATCGTATATAAGATTATGTTTTGTATAACAAAGTTTTTCAGTCAAGTGATCAATGATTTCAAAAACATGAAAAGGAAACATGCATGGAAATACTATGGAGCTTTAAAACTGTCTGTGATCATAAAAGTTTCTACATGTTGTATCAAGGAAAAGTTTCAAAGTTGTGAAAAAAGATGTTCAAAATCCGTTCAAAAAGGTAATTTATGACTATCTATTTGTACTAATTGGGTAATGAGTGCTTAATGTCATGTCTGGTTTCGACCATTTTTTGCATTGAACATAATGAGGAGTGAGTGGCTTAGTGACCATCCAATTTATGTTTCATTAGATTGGTTGTATAATCATTGTTTTCAGACATCTTTGAAAAACTTGTGTTTTAGAAAAGTTATCTCAATTTATAATAAAAAACTGTATCTTTGTGTCAGAAAGTGGTACTCTTTCACTAAAATGTGTTTTAAAGAATATAAAGTTATACTCTTGGATTTCTTAAACGCAAATAAGTTGTCACACTTTTGTGTTTCTAACAAATCAAAGTATATCTTTATTATTCTTGAAAGAGTATCATTTAACAAATGTTTTTTGGTGAGAAATCTCAAAATAGAAAGAGAGATAAAATCCATACACGAAAAAGCAAATCAAGTATGCCTCGAAAGAAATGTAATAGCCGCATCAAAATGAGATCAAAAATAATAAGAAGAATTAAAGCGTGATGGCCATGTGCCCGAAAAAAAGCAAGAAAATGGACATGAGAAAGAAAATGTTCAAATATGTCAAATGAATTGTACAGATGCATATAAAACAGAAGAGGTGGGAACTCGAGGACAAAAATGTTATTTGAATGTGCATTACATAAACTTTATCTCATTTCACTAATCACTTCATGTCATCATACAGTATTCCACATGGCTCAACAAGTAATTCCAGCTGCTCAACTTGTTCCAAGATCTCATACAATTAGGAGATGCAATAATTACGCGGTGCTGTAGAGTATTCCATGCTCTC
This sequence comes from Tanacetum coccineum, assembly GCA_026074375.1. Lineage (NCBI taxonomy): Eukaryota > Viridiplantae > Streptophyta > Magnoliopsida > Asterales > Asteraceae > Tanacetum > Tanacetum coccineum. The sequence goes on along the minus strand of BQNB010080031.1, from coordinate 20,065 downwards.
ATTAATGCAAGATCGTTGGGCCGATTCTACTTGATCATCCACTAAGCTATGCTTTAACTGCCATTGCTGATGTCCTTGTTGTCTATCTATAACAATTCTGGAGGACTGTTAGCAAAGTACCTGGTCCTAAAGACACGATCAAGTTTATGCTGAATACTCAAGAGTTTATTTACACTGTGGATATGTTCTGAGACATTCTTCATTTGCCTGTGGAGACTCCGGAAAATCCATTTGTCGCACCAGTCAACATTGAAACTATTAAAGCTTTTATGAACAAGGTTGGCTATCAAGGTGTGGTTGATAAAGTGAGCGCTTCCTACACGAAGAATCTAGCTCAACCATGGCAAACAATGTTCAAGGTGTTCAACCGCTGCTTAACCACAAGAACATTTGGAGATGATCAAACAAAGATCAATATTCTTCAATTATTTCATGTTGTGATCAACCGAACAAATGTTTATTGTGCTGCTCTTCTATGAACAATGTGAAACAAAAGAAAGAAGCCATCCAGTATCCTCGATTCATCAAGCTCATAATTGCTGATTTGATAAAGAAATTTCCAGACATTCCTCAAAGGATTGAATAGGATTATCATTCTATCAAGGATAATATTTCATTGGTTAGTGTGTACACTACTAGGGATGTGTGTGTACGAGGGATGCTGATTCCGGATGTGTTTCTAACTGAGGAGATCCGTGCCACTAATGACTTTAAGGAGTATGAGATGATGTTTGTAAATGTAGGTATGAGTCTATTATGAATCAACTCGCATACGGTCTGTTCTTCTCCAAGGATCAGATAGGTCTACACCTAGAGCCCATGGGATACCTACCCTTACTGCTAGTCCTTAGGAGAAGAAGAGGAAGCAGAGTGTTAGAGAATCTAGTTCACCAAGAAAAACATACAAGATAACTATAAAGAAAAGGAAACAAAGCACACCTTCAATTCCACCTCCAGGATATAATTGAGAGAGAGAGAGATGCAATAGCTGAAGCAACTCTTTTGAGTCTAGCTTTACATAAAACTGCTTTAGCTGCTAAAGCTCAAGAAAATGTTGCTAAAATACAAGAAAAACTGGATGATGAGGAGATTGAAAAATGGTTAAAGGTGAAGAAGATGAAGAGTCATATGCAAGTGCGTTTGTTAATTCTGTGTTTAATGATGATTTTGATGATTCTGGTACTAAGATAGAGCCCGAGAGTCATAAGGAACATCCAGAACATGTAACTCGTTGGATGATAAAAGAAATTAGAAGATATAGAGATTGAAAAAGAAAAGAAAGATGGAGAGATTGAAAAAGAAAAGAACAATGATAATGTTGAGGAAACGGACAAGGTTGTTAGGGAGAAAGATATTGCTGATGATGGAACAGGTAGTAAGGAGATTAAGAAAGAGCAGAATCATACACCGATTCCCTCACCAACTAGATCCCCTAGGAATGTTTCATCTTCTGACAAAACAGTTTATGAGGAACTGGCAGCTACTATTTCACCAACAACTGCCACCACATCTAAAGATTCATCCACAACAAAACGCAAGAAAAGATCTTTCTCACACAAGACAAAGATTCTACTAGGAATTATTGCTGGCATGTGCTGACGACGTGGTCTAATTCGTTCTCATATCAAACATAAATTCCTTACTCATGATTTCTTTATGAGCAAGATTCGTGAAACTCTTGATCATTGCAACAAGGTTGTTCCTGACATAACATTTGCAAAAACCAAAGAGATAATCATACATGAGATGCCACGTCTAGTTAACCTTGCGGTTACCAAGGATCATGAAATTGATCCTATAAATGCTAAAGATATGATCACCAAAGAATTTGCAACTCATAGACCCAAGATGATTGAAGAATTGTTTCAAAAGCACATGCAGAATACAACTCTCAATCTTTATCCCACAACAAGCTCATCAACTGCTGGAAAATCATCTACTGATCTTCAATATCAATTATATCTGAACATGAAGTCAAATCAAGATCAAGCAGCTGATACAGAAATTTGGGAAATTTTGAAAGCTAAGTTTGAAAAGCAATAAATTTTCGCATATCACGATGAACATCATACAGATGTTGATCCTCCTAAAGGGGGAGAAACATGGTGAAAAGATATTTTGGAAAAATAAAAGCAAATAAAGTAAAGGAATCTTTTGTGAATGGAAGACCAATTCTACCAACGATGAAGCGTCTGTAATAATCAACCCTTAGGGGGAGATTGTTAGGTTTAAGAAAAGTGTTTATTATTATATGAATTGGTCTTTGTATAGTTTTGATTAGTTTTATAGTTTTATTAGTAATTATAATGTAATAAAGTCTATCGTGGTCAAAGTTAAGTAATGTTGACCAAGGTTTGACTAAAGTTAGGAAAATAGAATAGGATAAGCAATAAGTATAAATACCCATCTAGGAGGGGTATTTATACAAGTCTTTACATTTGTTGTAATTCACTTCTCCCTCCCATTTCTATTTTTCCTTTGAAATGAAAATTTAGAAAATGATGAAAATACTCTCTAGCTCCTCTCCTCTATTCTTATTAGCTTTCGTATGATCACTACTATGCAAACATGTCATATAACAAGCAAAGTGCTTGAGAATCAAGATCACCACAGAAATCGTTAAAGATAACCATTAGACAACAAAAAGTAGTTGAAAGAGAAAAAGATGATGATGACTCTGAGGATAGGTTAGAGCCTGGGAGTCATAAGGACAAACCAGAATATGTTGATGATGATGATGACAAATATGCAGAGAATGTAGATGAGGAGGAAGGAGGTGAGATGGGTAGTTTGGAGACTAGGACTGAGGAGATGCAGACACCAATTCCCATAAAACATAGATCCCCTAGGACAATCTTATCTTTGGATAATAATATTACTCAGGAATTGACAAAAACTATACCACTCCTTACCACAACTACATCTAACACTTCACACTCCAAACGACGAATTTCCAGTAAATACAATCATCTTCCAGGTGCGCTTCGCAAGATGTGTAGACGTCAAGGGTATATAATTCAGAACATGGAATGGAAGTGCGTAACAACTAAACAGTTCTGGAAGACTCACAAGCAAGTTAATCAAGTTCTTCATCAGGGTGTATCACAACTCGCTAAAAAGGCTACAAAAGATTTGATTGAAACCAACTTGAAACCATGCATTGCTGCGATGATAATTGAAGATCGTGATGCTTTTCGTTTAGAAGTACCAGATCTTGTTTCTCAAGAATTTAATACACAAGCACCAAAGATTATAGAAGACCTTTTCAAGAATTACATACAAAGTAATGTTATTCAAGTTCATCCCACCACAACCACTTCAACCAAAACAATTTCATCAGCTGATCTTCAACAACAACTATATTTCAAGATGAAAAGAAGTCTTCAAGATCGTGCTAATGATCCAGCATTATGGGAGGTACTGAAACATAAATTTAAAAAGTCTTCAACCTCGAATACTTCTTGAGGGATGATGATATTCACTCACATCATAGTGACCATTAAGAGGATGATGCTCCTCCTAAGGGGGAGAAAAGAGTGAAAAGACATAAGGCATCAAAAAGTTCAAAGTCTGCAAGGGGTTCTTCATCTAAGCATTCAGCTAAAGATTCCAAAACTTATGTATCCAAGCAACAACAACAACAAGAATGGGATGCATGGGTAGAGGAAACAGTTATTGATGAAGATGAGGTGATCCCGAAAGATGAAACACCTGAGCTTATCACAGAACTTCAAGATGTTGATAAACATGTTCCAACTATCTTTGATTATGAAAGAATGAAGGCTACACTGAATGATGCGTTGAGTAATCAGTTCAAGAATGCAGAAGAGTATGCCTATCATTTGGAACAAACAACAAACTTTATAGAGAATCAGATAGTTTAGGAAAGCAAACATGAGGATATAAGACGTCCAATACCAAGACCTCTCATATTCTTTGGACCACAACGGAATCCAAATGAACCTCTAAGGTATTTGTATAACAAAGATCTATTCTTTCTAAAGTATGGAAATACTAAGGAGAAGAAGTATATTCTTCTCTTCACAAGATACACGCAGAACGTTTTCCAGAAGTTGATCTGGAAGAAAAGATGAATCGTTGGGTTCGAAAAGAATTCAAGACTTTTAATGAAGACGCACGATTGACAATTCAACATTGGAAATATTTGTGGCATAAAAGAGTGTACAAGCAAAATCAAAGAAGAGTCAGAAATAATCCAGAAGACTATTTCTCAAATCACAGGATTACAGAAGTTGTCAAAATAACTATTGATCAGCCATATGGTTTGGATTTCATGGAACAAATAATTGTGATGAGAGGAAATGATAAGCCGGATAGTTTTTTTGAAGCTGACTTCAAGTATCTGAACAAAAATGATATTGAAGACTTGTATTATCTTTGCTGAAACAAGAAGGTCAATTATCGTGAAACCAAGTTGATGAATTCATTAATAACGTTCATCAAAAGTCGTGTGATCTGGGAGAGAGTTCATGATTTCCAGTTGGGAATTGAGAGTTACCAAATCAAGGTCAACTTAACCGCACCAACATTGACATTTCCAGGTATTGAAGCACATGAACCATACTCTATAGTTGACAAGCCATCTACAGGTTTGATTTATTTAAACAGTAAAGATGAGAAGCAGGTTATGTACTTAAAGGGGATTGTAAAGTTTTGTGATGCCACACTAGAAAAGGTTTTGAAAGAGGTGAAGCTCAAGATCTTTCAATCAGAACCATGGAGAAAACAACATCTGCTTGGTGAATTAGATCGTGATATATTAAGAGCATTTAAAAGAGAAATAACCAAGCGACTAAGTCACCGAGAGCAAATGAGAAGATGGGAATCTTTTGTGAATGGAAGACCAATTCTACCAACGATGAAGCGTCTGTAATAATCAACCCTTAGGCGGAGATTGTTAGGTTCAAGAAAAGTGTTTATTATTATATGAATTGGTCTTTGTATAGTTTTGATTAGTTTTATAGTTTTATTAGTAATTATAATGTAATAAAGTCAATCTTGGTCAAAGTTAAGTAATGTTGACCAAGGTTTGACTAAAGTTAGGAAAATAAAATATGATAAGTAATAAGTATAAATACTCATCTAGGAGGGGTATTTATACAAGTCTTTACATTTGTTGTAATTCACTTCTCCCTCCTATTTCTATTTTCCCTTTGAAATGAAAATTTAGAAAATGATGAAAATACTCTTTAGCTCCTCTCGTCTATTCTTATTAGCTTTCGAATGATCACTACTATGCAAACATGACATATAACAACAAGCCTACAATAAAGATAAAGACCAAGAAAATGACTCAAGAACTCAATGACAAAGCAATCTCAATAAGTCTAAGGAAGCATGATTCAAAGACATCACAATAGGGGAAATTATTAGCCTTAAAATGTCAAGTCTAACATGGAAGCTTGGAATCTATCAGAAACCAAGCTTCGGGGAAGATTGTTAGCCTCAAAATATTAGGTCATAAATGGAAGCTCGGTCTCTGGATCATGGAAGCTCAGTCTTTATTCACAATATATTGTAATAGGCTAGAAAGGGTAAACAGGCTTGTTTATGTAAGCTAATTGGTCATGTGTTATGGGCTAAAGCCTAAGTAATCCTGAGCCTGGCCCGTAGAAAGCCCATAGGAGACCAAGCCTTATGGTCTAAGTATAAATACCCCTTCTTCACAATGGATAATGGTTGGTTGTTCATTTGTGTATGCACACTTATTGTTTTAATCCACCATCCTTTGCTCTTCTCTCTACTTTCTCTCTCTAAACTCCCTTCTTTTTTCTTCCCATCTTCTTATCTTATTTTCTTGGTTTGATTATGAAAGTGAAGTGATATTTTGGTTCCTACATCATCTATCCCAGAAGTAACAATAGAAGAGCTCATTGACCTTTCACTAGGCTCTAGGATGATATTAAAATCGCCTTAAAAAGTCCATGGAGCATTTTTAACAGCAAGACTATGCACCACAAGATCTTTCCAAAAATCCTTTATGCCACTGCTATTAACATGGGCATAAATAAAAGAACAAAAAACCTTTGGTTACCATTCACAACCTCAACATAAACATTCATCACTTTAGAATATTAACTATGGAGCATGATCCTAACAGCATTAGGATCCCATCCAATAACAATCCTAGTGCCACCATCACATTCGCCAGTATTAAAAATCCAGTCCCAATTACCCAGAACTCTAGAATAAATTCTACTTAAATTCTTTTTCTTCACTCTAGTCTCTAAAAGACCACATAAGCTAAAACCAACTTCTCTAATAAGACTCATGACATGTTTTTTACTAGAGTCATTGTTAAGACCCCTTACATTCCAAGCAAAAGCTTTAAGATTCATTAAGCACATCATTTTGTTTAGTCCCTACATACTCTACTTCAGGACCATCAGTATTAACCTTTTCAGGTTTCATCAAATCAGCCATACCTTCATCTTCTGATTCAACATCTTCGTCATCTAAATAAGGTTCTATCCCAAAACTTGAACAATTCTTATAAAAGAAATCTAGTTGAGATAAGGACCAATTAGACCTGATATCTAATGAAGGGTAAACACCTGACTTTGTTACCTCTTCAACCTCCAATTTCAACTTAGGCCAAACTACATTAGCATATTCTTCATCTATATTCTTCACAAACTTTTCATCCTTATCAATCATGTCATGATCATCTAAGGCTTAAAAAGAATTATTAAGAGGAATATCTTCAACCATAGCATTGAAAGTAGCATTATAGATTTAGAGCCCCTCACCAACACTTTGGGCTTAAAATCCTCATTATACTTGGAACTCAAAGGAGGTTTATGAACCAGCCTTCCACTTTCATCATCAACCCCCACAACCTTCTTCTGAACATACTTGACCTTGGGATTACCTTCTTTGATACTCTGCTTCAATATACCAAAATCATCACCCATCCTATTTTCCTTTTAATTACTTTGTTGTGTATAATTACTAGACTTGTTAAATTGATTAGAACCCATTCTACCACCATGTTGTCTAAAATTACCAACAGAAGACCTATTGAACACTTGGACATTCCTATTCTAATATAAGCCCTTATTCTGTTGTAAACTACCCTGATGATAATTAGCAGACCATAAAACTTTATTCTTTTTCCCAACATAAATAAACCCATCAGTATCACCCATCTCCATATTACTTTTGATAGCAGAATTCTCCATATTCCTCATAGCTTCTCTATTAACCTTAGCAAAAATCTCAGCATCGGTCCTTGGCCTAACTTTACATGAAACAGTTGAATGGCCAAAGGTTTTTGTTAGAAATGAAAAATGTGGTGTCATTATGGAAATTACATTATTTTAGTTTTAAGTTAAAATACAAGGACTAGTTGCGTAATTATGCAATAGTCGCCTTGTGTTAGGACTATAAATAACATCCTCTAATCAACATTAAAGGGTGAAGTCTCAATTGTATTTTCCTTTTATTTTTCTTTTAATAAAGTTTTGAAGAAGTGAAAATACTCTCTTTCTCTTTATTATGGCTTATTCTTACTTTAAGTTTCCCTGACCTCCCGAGATATGGATCTTCGTTCATTACAATTGGTATCAGAGCCAGAAAGTGATCCATGATGCTTTTTTATGCTTATTCGAGTTGCTTATTTGATCAGATCTGGATTATTAAGGTTACGTAAGGTTTTGTAAAGTTTCGCAAGCTTTCATAAGGTTTGTAACAGTTATTATCTGGTCAAATTCAATCCACTACAGTCCAAATAAGTCCAACAAATTCATATCAGTCCATATCATTTCACAAAAATTAAAAAATGTATCCATAAATCCAAATCTGTCCAAAAACCTTTCTCGATTCACGTGTGTAACAGTCAAAATGTTGTTTCTACAATCATCGTTATGAAAACGCATTTTTTCTACACTCATAACTTGCATATGAATGTTTTCACGCGGATTCACAACTGATATGCAAATAAAACAGTTTTCAGATATGAATGAGTTATGGTCTATGGTTTCGATAACGGCTAACAGCATGAGGTTACGAAAAATCAGTTACGGAAACTTGGTTTCGGTTTTGGAAAAGGTTATGGAAAGAGGTTTCATATGAGATTTCGTAAGGGTGGTTTCGTATGAATGGTTTCAGTTTCGTACGAATGAGGTTACGTAACAAGGTTTCAATTTCGTAATTGTTTGAGGTTTCGTAAGATGGTTTCGTAACAGGTTTCGGTTTCGTAAGATGGAAGGTTACGTATGGATGGTTTCATAAAGAGGTTTCATAAGGAGCTTTCCTAAGAGTGGTTTCGTATGGATTTTAGTTTCATAAAGAGGTTTCAGTTTTGTAAACGATTTCATATGAGGGTTACGAAAGCAACCGCGTCAACTCGGTCATCACCGAGTTGGACTCAGAACCACAAAACATCAACAAACCCCACAGTCAATAAACTGTATCAAATACAAACCACATCTAACCCATCCTCCTCAAATATAAACCACAACTCATCTCCTTCCTATCCAACACCACTCAAAATTAAAAACCGAAAAGAAAATGAACTACAAACAAATGATCTCAGTCTTGTTCTTGATTAACCAAAGTTAAACTTTCAAATGAGGATAGTTACATCATCGATCTATTAGAAGCATAGCTTCTCTTATATATTCAAGATTCATAAAGAATGAATAAGAACAAGATTGTTCTCATCATTTCTTTTCCTCGTTAAGAACAAAGAAAAATGCAAGACTACTACATACACCTACCCGAGATCTTTAACAAGATCTTGAAGCTAAAACGCTCTTTGTTCTTCATGCGCTTGTGCTAGAACTATGAATAAAATCAAAGGGGTTTGTGTATGGGTTGATTAATAAATATGTATGTGAATGTAAAGTGATACTATGGAAAGATGAAACTGAGACTTGATTTGTGACTGGGAGATGGAGAGATGTGGGTCATTTTATGGTTGCGTGTGATATGAGATAGGGATAGGGTTTTGGTATCTATTTGTCAGTTTATAGACAAATATAACATACAATTAATAATGGGCCAGATATATTGCTTATAAGGGATATGGTGAGAAATCTGTTGCTGGGCCAGTACAATTGACAATGGGTCGTTTGCTTAATTTGATAGTGGACTATGTCGAGTTTTAATGAGTAATCGGGCCAGATTTGCTTAACTGTGATCATACGCGAGTATCATTGATATATTGCTTATATTTGGACTGTTAACAGTGTGATATTTTTTTAGAAAACACAAACATCATGTTTCGCTTAAAAGATCCTTATCGAAGATTCACTTAAACTGTTACAAAGGTTATTTTCGGGATGTAATCGCAAGAAGTGATTACGAGGATAATTTTTTATTACTCGTTTGACGTTGAAGTAGAATTTCACGGGTGCGTGTTCTTATCATATCTTTAAGTCAGGGTTGGTTGGATGATGACTTAAAGATAACTTGCTTAAGCTAATAAGCGGTTATGATGACGACTTGGCTAATCTAGTTATTTGTGTGAGATCTATAAACATAGAAGTTGGTTCTTAATGACTCATAAGGTAAGCTATCACCACATTCGGTTGTAGAATTAGTCAAGAGGTGGCGTACTACTTATACTTGATGGTTGGTTGGTTGAGGAGTATATAGTAATTAGAGATTCGGCAAGGTGCAGCGCGAGTTCTCTACACCGTTCTTTATCATGGATAGTACAAGACATAAGACACAAGTTTGGGTTATTCTACTTCAGCACCAAATTTGTAATACTGAGTTTTCTCCATCAGTAGTCATTACAAAGAGCCGACAGAATAAGAGGTTGGGAATGAATAAGTCAGAGGAGAAACAAATTAGTGGATTCTCACGGGATAGTTCTTTTGTGCTGAACCGAATTTATGATATTTCACACATGGTCTTTCTATTAAATATTCGAGCGTACACCATTTATGATTTTTCGATTGGCATCAAATGCAATCAGGGGGGAAAAGGTGTACTTGTTTTATTCTCTTTCGACTATCTTCTCTTTTGGTTGAATATTTCGATAAATTGCAACAATCAGGGGGAAGAAATGTGTACATTCGGGACTTAGTTGACTTTGATGTACAAAACATCCGGGACTTAATTGACTTTGGTGTTATAGTTTCGACCTCTACGGGTTGTTTGGTGTGAAATATGTGCATACCTGAGAAGATCTTGCTGATTTCTTGCATGTTCCCCTGAACAGATTTGATGCTTAACCGCAATGATGAAGTCAGATTTGCTGCCAAGTGTGGTTTACTTCATCTTCTACAGATTCCACTGCGAGCTTAAACTACTATAGCTAGAAGAAATGTCAACTACATCAAAGTTTCAGATTTGCTTCTAATGGTTGTCTATTTAGGGGGAAGCAGTTGAACTGCTTGAATACATGTAGTATGAACTGGGGGGAAGTCAACTCAGTTTATACGGATTACATTGTATTTTCTACAAATGAAGAAAAGAGCTGAAGTACATGTTGAAGACAAAGCAAACTGCATTTATCTTTAGCTATTTGTACTTGTAGGATACATTGTAAGTAATTTCATATGCCGCCACATTTGGGGGAAGATTGTTAGAAATGAAAAATGTGGTGTCATTATGAAAATTACATTAGTTTAGTTTTAAGTTAAAACACAAGGACTAGTTGCATGATTATGCAATAGTTGCCTTGTGTTAGGACTATAAATAACATCCTCTAATCAACATTAGAGGGTGAAGTCTCAATTGTATTTTCCTTTTATTTTTCTTTTAATACTCTATTATGGCGTATTCTTACTTTGAGCTTCCTCGACCTCCCGAGATATGGATCTTCGATCATAACAGTTTTACAATGGGAACATTGAGGGGGCTGCCATTGGTATTTCACATCCAATTTACCAATTCTAGCTGGCCTATTACCAAACTGTGGGTATTCAATCTCAAAAGAATGAGGAAGATCTTCGTCAGCTGAAACTTCCACCAATACCTTAGCAAAATCCAATTTCTCAGACTTCTTCAAACATCTTTCCTTAGTCAGCTTATCCATTAGCGTAGGCTTCCCAAGTTCACTAAAGATCTTACCAATGCCATTACCATTGCATAATTCCATAGGAATACCATAAACACATACCCAAATAGAAATAGTACTTGGATCAACTTTTTCAAGCCAAATTCCAGGCTCCTAGACATTTAAGACCAAAGGAATATTGTTTACCATCCATGGGCCACTTTCCAAAACAGTTTGCATGCCTTTTTCACTTTTAAAGTTGAAGTAGAACAATCCAGCACTAGTCTTAGTAATATCGGTGACACCATGAACCCTTCACATCCTACTCAGATTAGCATTTACCACCCTATAATCCATTGAATTCCCAACAAAATACCCATAAAGTTGTAGAGCACATGCTTCACTTCCTTTTTAATGTCTTCCACAGAAATAACAGTCCTCTTAGAACCATCACTATTCTTAGACACACAATGAGGAGTAAAATTCATTTGAAGCTCTCTGTCTTCAACCCTTTTTTTCATTTTCTCAGCAAACGACTCAATATTAAGGGATCCATCAGAATTAAGAGCCTTAACTCCTGAATTTCTAGCAGACCAAACATTACTAGACTTATAGAATAAGCTTGGACCAAATTAGACACTAGTCAATCCAATGAAAGGCTTTTTAAGAATACCCTTACTATTCTGAGAATTACCAAACACAAAACCATAATCACCCTTACCACACTTCAACTCATCCTTGCTTGTTTTCCTAGAACTTTCAACCTCAATGTGCTCTACATAAGCCACATTGAGCTTACTAGCTTCGTTATTGACAAAACAAGGATCTACACTACCATCAATACCACCCCCTTATTCACCATATCATTACTATTATCATTCACAACAGACATAGAGGCTTCTAAAGGATTATTAATAAACGAACCATCATTCCCATTAATCAAACAGTAACTATCATCCTTAGAAGCCTTACAAACATTCTTATTACTATCCTTACTACCCTCTTTAAACACCAACTGCCTAGAAATATCCTTATCATAAGCAATCCTATCTAAAACCTTAGAAAGGGCTTCATCAACATAAGTATTACTATGGATAAAACGCTTACCATCACCAAACATAGAGGAAGACTCACTACAACTTCTACCTTTCCCAACCATCTTCGAATTTCTCAGTCTATTAAGAATAGCACCAGCCCTAGCAGAAGTAGATCCCGAAGACTGCACCTTGATCTTAATACCCTTAGTTCGATTCTTCACTCCTTTAGGCCTCCCTCTAGACCTAGGAGGAATAGAACCATCATTAGGAATAAACGCTTATGTTGTAGACCATCCGACGACATACCTGTGGGAGTACTAAACTCTTCAGGATATGGTCAGGGGGTTTTGTGGGATCAATTGACATAGCAATAATGATTAAGAAAGAAGTTAAACAAAGGAATTTCATAATAGAATCACAACCAACAACCCTAAATTGCTAGGATTGAAAGGTTGCTTGAAGAAGACGATGTCGCCAAAATCGCCAAAGAGAGAGGAGCGGGAAAAAAAATTAGGTTTCCATTAAATTCCATGTTCAAATATATTTATTTGTTCATATATACTTTTTAGCCTCGAGGAATGAAAGAACATGTTGATTTTTGGATATATATGAGAATTTAAAAGTTTAGGAAGGATATTGATATAATTACAAAAGTTTGAGAAGGATATTCACGTAATTACAAAAGTAAAAAGGATATAGATGTAATATTAAACTTTAGTCAGAATATAGACGTAACTGACCACTATATTAACCTTATTTTGAAAAGCTTTGCATTGGAGTTGATTTAGTCATTAATAGCTAATTCTCATTTGAGATGCTACATCATGAAGAAAAAAAGAATACAAGGACACAAGTGCTATGAGCAAAATATGTACCTGAATTTTCTTTTGTGTGTTTGTTTGTATTCAAGTTTGTGTTAATTGAAAAGACTAATAATAATGCGAAACAAAATCCGTATGTATTTCTCATGTGTGGGGGGCAGAGTCGGGTGTCATGGTTTGGCACAAACTTTTTTTTGTTAAAAAATACCTTTTTAATATAAGTAGAATTCAATAAAATATCTAGTACTACAATAACATAATCAAATTTTAATTATTTTTGTTGTATGCATAAACATTAGATGAAACATTAAACCAAAATATTCTACTTATAATTATTTGCGGCTATAAAATCTTATCGTTATGCATGGGTTAATCGTGTAAGTATATCTCAACAGGGGACTTGAAAAAGAGAGTATGTATCTGTCATTCACATGTGATGACGTAGTAACCCTTGTGAAATACAAAAAGATATTCGTAATATCTAGTATGAGAAAAAAAAAAAAGAGAAAAAAAAGGTATGATTTTTACAGTGTTTTATCACCTCAAGTACATTCAACCGGCTAGAGCTAAACTAATAAAACAACTAGTGTCGTGAATTATGACATTACAACTCGGTTTTGGTGAAATACTCATTTTTGGTTTAACATTTGGGGTCTGATTGATAGTTTTATACTTTCTATACCACAAACAAAAAAAATAAAATTTGACGTTTTAGTTTAGATGTGAGTTTTTGTTTTAAATTTTTTTTTTTTATAACCATGGTTTCCGCTCTTTAGACTGACTAATCCACGGGGTTTGAACCCACCGCCACACAGACTCAAACCATGTAAAGTCCTCCCTTTTCAGGAGGTTGGCGTGGCCACTTCATAGTTGTTTGCACCTAGCAAGAATCGAACTTGAGACCTCACACCTTTTGTTTTGAAATTTGACTGTCCGCTATGATTGTTCTAAACCTTGAGGTTAGAACCGGGAACGAAAATACAATAGGACGTGTCAAAATCTTAACGAATATAGTTCAAACTGAGAGGGTTCATCAAAACGTGATCAAGCCAACTTTTGGCATTTGGAGAATCAAGAGATCGTAAATGTGATGGGTATCAAAGAGGTACGATCCGTGAATCGTGTGCAGTCAATCAACAGTGAGTTAATCGTAATGGTGGGGTGAGTTTGATGTGTGTCCTCACTATGCGAAATCTTAACCCCACATGTTCCTTCAGGTACGTTTGCTTTTCGCGGTGCTTGACTGTCTGTTTTCAAAATTTATTATGCAATACATACTAGTACAATCAGATACAGTGACAAGAAAACGAGATGAAGATAAAGTGTCTTGATGTGTTCCGGATGTTAGGAGTTGTGAAATCAAATATTTAAGGTTGATGAATTGGTATCTGAAACTCAAGATCAGAGACTTGAAAAGTGAACAGAATTTGCATATCAAGACAACAGAAGCTACTGTAACACTCTGTATTATGATTCCAAGAACTTAATGAAGCAGGGCATAACAAAAATAAAAAATAAATGACTGAATATGTTTTACACAGGTTCAAGATTACATTAAAATGGGTTTCACGCGGCTTTACTGGCTGTCAATGGGTTATTTTTTGACAGTCGGGTGTCACATATACAATGAGGAAAAAAAACATAACTTTCAGAGTATCCAAATCTATAAGCAATATATTTAGCATTCACTATATAATCAGTCCTGGCATCATTAATTTTAAGAAGTAACATTGACAAAGATGGGTCTTTCATAATTCATAAATAGTTTTCTGTCTTTATCCTATTTAACTTTAATCCTGAGACACATGCATATTATAGTTATATATAGGTCAAAAAGGACTGTGAGCGCACCTTGACTCCAAACCCATACCTATGAACTAATTCACTATTTGGGTCTCACGAGACGTTTCTCATAGTCTCGACACTCCCATTGGTTGGACCAGCACACCGCTGCTACCAACTATATCTGGAAACATTGAACAAAACTCCTTAATGTAAAAGAGTTGTTTTCTTTGATCAAAATTAAATAGAGCATTTCTTTTCTTCTATTTTAAAAGTGTACATGACAAAGGTAATATTGTAAATAATAACAAATCTCTCACGCTACTCTCTTGAGAGATATATCACACAATAATTTCACATCACATTCTCGAAAGGTATGATCTCAAGTGTTTCCCTTTTAAATGTTACAATGACATTTGATGGCCTCAAAGAATAATACAAAAAAAAAACTAAGAATCACCTGTTGTCATAGAACTTGATTCTGATGGCTTCTCAGTTGTTTCCACGTCCATTGTTACAACATCACTGACATCAGCTTCCACTTCCATCATAATTTCATCTCTATCAGTCACCACAGGTGGGGCTCCGTTTTCCATGACAGTATCAGACAGCATTTGCGTATTTGGATTTGGATCGTCAGTCACTTCGTTGAGTCCATTTGGTGTTGTTACTGGTGATGATGAATTAGGATCGCTAGAGATGGTCAAGGTTGATGTCACAGACAAATTCTGTACGAAGGGTTTATAAATAATCATTATCATAAAGTTCATTTGTAAAATCGTATACTTTGATGTTCCATAAGGCCACAATGTGTCAACAAGCATTTACCTTTTCTAAGGCTAGAGCAAGCTTTGAGAGATTTGGATACAAGCTTCGTGCATCCAATATGATCTGTTAATACCAACAAGCAAAAAATAAGTATATCAATAATGAGAAAATGTATTTAAGATACAATTAAAAGAAGCAGGCAGCTTAAAAAAAGAAACCAATTCTTCAACACAAATGATAGCACAATCACCTCAGACAGCCTTTGTATGGTAAATGGCGGACCATCAACAAAACTATGAAGAGCTGCAAAACATAATCAAGAGAACGTAAGTCCTTGAGTAGTCAAAAAAAAGTTTCCAATTAATCAGATAAAGTCCATTTGTCATGGTAGCAAGTCATGGCCACGCTAGTATAGTTGTATCTATAAAACAAATTGTTTCAAATCCACTATGAATGATGGAACGACGGATAACTATACTACTGTGTGTTCAATTTATTTTTCCAGCATCCTAGTAGATCATCTACAGATTGTAAGCATTAATTTTTTTACATGATAGCCATATAATACAATAGTGAAGAAAAATGATTGGGGTAGTACCATCATCCAACCTTCTCACTAACTCGTCATACGTCTCTCCTAATGAAACTTTTTGTTCTTCAGGCGTCAATTTTGTCACTGGATACTCAGAAATGACCTATAACAAAATAATAGAAAGGGAATAAGACTTATCACCATCGGGGAACAAAGAATAAAGATTACATATAAGCTTATAGATTGGCATACCTCCCCATACCTGCTTTAAATGAAGGGACAACATGTTTTTGAATCTTTCCCAATCATACCTGCAGTGCCAAATAACGTAATGACAGATAAATAATTGTTAGTAATGCTGGTAGCCATAAAGGTCAGTAAAAGTTCCAAAGAAGTGTTTATGAGGACAGCATGTAAACCAGAAAATATTTTGACGCTAATGTTAACCACGTCACGAAATAAGACACAACAGTGCCAGCTGTTCAATCACAAATGACTACACTTCACTGCAAATAATAATATGAATAAAACATTTGGCTTATATGCAGCAAGAAATGGTGACACTCGCTAGCATATAACATACTTGCATACCCATACGTCTTTATTATTTGCATATATAAAGCAGGGCAAGACAAATATGCAATATGAAGTGTTTAAATACAAGAAACATCTTCCCGCTCAAGAAAATTCAAGAATTAGGTCGATAACAACAATCTGCATACCAGAATTTTCCAGTGGCTGCAATCGCTTTCAATACACTTCTTACTTCTTCTTCTTGTTCAGCAGTCACGTGCCTCATTTCCATGCCCCTGGATTTGCCAAACATAACAATGATTTACCAAGTTGCAACATTATAGTAAAAAAATGTTAGAAACATTTAATTATTACAATACTGCATGATGAATCACTACTCCCTTGACAAACATTTAGAGTATTTGATTTGAATAGCATTTAGAGATATCATTATTAATTACAATACTGCATGCTTTAAAGTCTCAAACTGTTATAGATATTTCGTAAACCACTTAATCAGCATTCGTAAAAACTGTTGTACTATTTAGTTAAGATAATCGACTCTACATACCCCTACTTAGCTCAAATCTGCTAAAAAAATAGATTAACCAGCCAAAAAAAAAAAAAAAACTCACTGATGATGTTCAGGAGACGCGATCAAATTATCATGACTATTATCAGTCACCGCAGAAATCACGGCCAAGCGCTCCAAAGTCTCAGTTGTCTTTGGGCTTTCCAATGCGGGAACGATTGACTGCTCAGAGGTTTCAGTTGTCTGTGTGTCTGTAACCGATGGGGATATGGACTCATCTGAGGGTTTAGTTTCAAGTGTGTTTGTAGCCTCGGGTAATGCTGCATGCTCCTCCACGTTTTCATCTGTCTGTGGGTCTGCAACCTGAGGTGGTGACGTATCAGCTGTCTGCTTGTTAGAATCCGGAACCGGTGACTGCTCTGACGTTTCAGTTGTCTCTGGTTGTGCAATCACAGGCGAGGTCGATTGATCCAAAGGTTCGGTCGTCTCGGTGGTTATAGCTGGAACCACGGGTGAATTATCCGTAGTTTCAGTTGTTTGTATGTCCATTATGAAAGCTCTTGTATACACCTAAAAAAAGGGCGAAAATGATTTATTGATAACATCTTTAAGAACATATATACAAATAATGCAACAGTTGGGTCCAAAAGATAAATGAATATATAAGGGGTGTTTGGGATTGCTTATTTATTCTGCTGATGCTTCTGCGTATTGATAAGCAGTTGATAAAACAGTGTTTGAATTTGCTAATTTTGATTAAAAAAATGCAATAATATTCGAAAAATACATAAAAGTTTTGTTAAAAACAAATTCAATCAGTTTGTTAAAATAAGCAGTTTGAAACATGTAGGGAGCAGCTAAGATTATTTCAAGTGTTGATCAATTTAATGAATTTGATTGAAATATTTCAGCAAACAATTAGTTTTCCAAGTATCATTGCAAAATAAGCAAATCCAGATACTGCTTATTTATTAATAGAAAGCTTAGATCTAGGAATATTGAAGTATAAACAGGTGTATATAATATATCAATTTGTATTGATGATAAGTAGAAAAATTACCTGTAGTGAAGATTGAGAGGAAATCGGATGATGCTAGTGGTGGAGTGGTAGATGACTGGAAGGCGGCGGTGGATTAGAGCTAAACTCGACGACGTTTAATTCCGTTCTTGGCCAAGATTGGGCGTTTTCTTTTCTTTTCGCTAAAAAAATTCCTGGTAAATCTTCAAAATACGTTTTTAACCAGCGTTTCGCTTCCCAAGATTAAAGATTCGCAAAGAAACATAACCCAATGACTATTCTTGTATAGTATCATTAAGGCTTAACTTTACAACGGAACGATAACCTAATGACTATTTTCGTATTAATATTTCCTCGGGGTTGGTGAAAACTTTTTTGGAAGTGGTGAAGTACTAGTAAACGTTAAATATATTAATAACGAGGTATTCAGACTAGGGGTGGCAATTTCTGACCCGACACGAAACCCGACCTGAAACCGACACGAAAATTAACAGGTTCGGGTTGAGTCTAATAGATTTCGGGTCGGGTTTGGGTCGACCCATCTGACCCGTTTATTAAACAGGTTAGGTTTGGGTTGGGAATAAATTAAGCGGGTCGACCCGCCAACCCGTTTAAGATTATTTTTCTAAAATTAAAAATTATTTATATTTTATTATATGTATTAAATAGGTTAAACGGGTCGACCTGCAAACCCGTTTAACATGTTTAATCCATGTAATGTGCCAACTTTTGTATATAAAACAGGTTAAATGGGTCAACCCGAAACCCATTTAACCTATTCAGCCCGTGTAACCTATTTAACCTGCCAACCCAAGTATATATACATGTTAAATGGGTCAGGTTCGGGTTATGTGTAAACAGGTTAGGGTTGACATAGCTAACCCGATTATTTAAACGGGTCAGGTTTGGGTTGGGGTTTTCTGACCCGCCAACCTGCCAACCCGAACCCGCTAACCCGAACCCGACCTGAATTGCCACCCCTAATTCAGACCCGTGCGATGCACACGGGTTGTATCTAATTGTTCATTGCGTAATGTGCGATGCACCATTTTTGTTCATCTAGTCCCTGCAGTTAAGGAACACTTCTTCAAATGGGATTAGGTGTTAGTTCAATGTCACAGTCATCCAATAACGTACATTTTACTTGGGTTTGTGCATGTCACTTCACAGCGGACATTGTGATGAGCAGGATAAAGCCAATGGTGAAGTGATCATCATACAATTTGTACAAATATTGAATACAAATAACCGATAAAGTTACAATTGAATCCTAACTCATAGTGTGAGGTCGAAACACAACAACATTTCGACCCACTTTCTAGAACAACGTAGTCGTATTAAGAAAACACATGTTATTTTAGTACATATGATCACAAACATGGAGAGCTTTCTAAAAGCACCTGCTATTTTACTACATATAAGGAGAAAGAACACCGCTATAGATGGTATTGGATGCTTTTTCATCTACACATATCTGGCAAGTCAATGAGTGTAAGCAAATTTAGATGAATATGATCAGGGGAGCTAAAATTTAGCAGTACGTGCATACACTAACCTTGAAAGCTATGGAGTAAGGGATGCATCGAATGATCTCCCAACTCGCAACTGCTGCAATTAAGGCATTTATATAGAGGAAATTAGCTTCTTAGAAATCCAGTAAAGTTTGCTTTGAGGCAAGTCTCAATGCACATTTGGTACCTGCAAATTAGTTTACATTAGTTTCTAATATTTATTTGCAGCGCTAAGTGGTCGTCTTGGTAAACAATTGTATTCTTTCTCAATCCTTTAAGAGTAGAAAGAAGTTGTGACCCGTTTTAATTTTATATCATCCAACCCATTCAGCAAGTAAATGGGATGACACTACTTATTTAGTATAGTAAAGATTAGATATCATACCTGTGCTAATGCACCTATAGAAATGACACGGAGGTTTCCCATCCTTCAAGAGCCTGGGATTATAGCAGCACCAGTAAACTCACTCCCAATACGGCCTAACAGTAGTTGTGCGACATCTTATAAACTACAAAACACCTAGTTTATTGTGCTTCTGAAGCAAACTTCGTCTCTAGTTGAGGATTCCTTTATAGATA
>BQNB010080030.1:0-30057 GCA_026074375.1 Tanacetum coccineum | reverse complement strand
TGTAGCTTTAAGATCATAATCAGCTTGAAGTTTCTCAGATGCAAACAATTCAGCATACTTCTTTAATCTGGTAACACCATTAACTTCAATAGAAGGCCAATCGAGTGGATCGTGTTCAACTGATTCTAGTATCATTCTCCCATGCTCTCTGTTTAGCATATAAAGTTCCATTATGCTTTTTTAGGAATCATATAATGGCTTGTCCAACATTGGTGGACGATTGTCAGTACCAGATAGTATCATGTACTTAGCTAGAGTATTCTTTTATCCATTTGGAATCATTAAATCCATTTTGATTTGATATGTGATAAGATGAAAGATTATCGTACAGTGATTGGAGGTTGTTGTGTTAAAGTATGATTTGATTAATGTGATTGAGTCTTTGGAATACACGAGATTTTACAATTCTTGATAAAACTGGGAAAATAAATTTTCACGAGATTTTACAAATCAAAGAACAACCGTATAATTCACCTAACAAAAGAAGTGTATAGTTCTCCCAAGTAAAGCGTATAAATTTCCTAAGCAAAGTGTATAAATCTCCTAAAGGAAGATGTATAATTCACCCAGAAAAAATATGTATAGCTCGCCTGAAATACACGTATAAATCGCTTAAACACCTTCGAAACACAAAACACAAAAAACTTAAAAGACTCACTTTTTGACGTTTTTATCTAATTTTTCTTGAACTTCTTACCTATCTAAGACTATAAGAACCTTAAAAACACAAACTTAAATATTTTTGACATGAAAAAATTGAAATTAAGATTCTTGGTACAAAACCCTTGTTCGAACCAAAAAGACTCAAAAATATGGAATTTTTGATGGTTTTTCAAAGATTTTCTTGTACAACTAGCCTATATTAAGATAAATAAAGAAGAAAGATGAAAGCTTTATAGTTTTTAAACCCTCAAAAGGTGAAAACCTCTTGAAAAATTTGAACTATATATACGCCTAAGTCGAGTAACAAACGCATACAAAACCTTCACAAACACCCTATGGCTCTTGATACCAATTGAAGGATATCCTTAACACGGGGGGGGAAACAAGGGGGTTTGTCGATTAGTGTCTAGGGTTTATAGAAGAGAAAGAAAGGTGGTTGGATGATCACTTAGTGAAGAGAGAAAGAAAAGGTTATTAGATTACTATGTGAAACAAATGATAACCAACTCTCCAAGGTATGGAGAGGGGTTACTTATATGCCTAGCTTGGACGGACCATGGACCCCTTGATGGGCTTTCTCATAGGCCTTTAGGCCTTACAAGTCTATTCTAGTTTCAAAACATTGCTTTCGAGCTATCTAACGTATATAATGGAAGTGACGATACATGTTAATGATCTACTCTCCGGCTAAGCAACGAGAAGCAACTTAAAGAGGTTAAAGGATCTTTCGTTATCCTGGGAAACCGTTAATATAGGTTTCTGGTTATTTTTACAAAGAATTCTGGGTTTGAACTAACGGTTTTTCAGATTTGATTATGCGGATGTAAAGACACCTTCGAGAGGCACTGCCGGGGAACTCAATTCTTAAGCGGAAGTTAGTGAGTTGTTCATCAAAAAAGCAAGACTATACGACCTCTCAACGTGGAAGCAGAATTGTGTTCTCTATCTGCTTGCTGTGCCCCATAGTCATTTGGATGGGGACAAAGTTACGAATTTATGGCTTTTATTTCAACGAGATTCCTATCTATTGTGATTCAAAGTCTGCCATAGCCATATCCTGCAACCCAGTCCAATACTCCAGAACCAAACACATTGTTGTTCGCTACCATTTCATGAAGGAGCACGTGGAAAAGGGTACGACTGAGCTGTACTTTCTCAAGACAGATTACCAACTGGCCGACCTCTTTACCAAAGCTCTTCCAGTGGATAGATTCAACTATTTGGTTCGTCGCATTGGTATTGCAAAGTCTTGTCTCTACGGAGCTTGAACATCTTGAAAAAATCATAGTAAATTCTTTGTATATATTTATATAAAAGAATAATATAAAAATATAAAAACCTATAAAAGCATAATACAAATCAAAAATTTTCAAAATACCAAAAATAATCTTATCCTACAGGTCTATCCGACTCAATCGATAACATTTACGCACCTAGAAATGTTGATTAATATTAACACAGGTGTATAAATGAAGTTCGAGCGAGAGTTTCAAAAGCTTTCAAGACATGTCTTTTCAAATTTTTCTCTACGACTTCTAAGTAAATGTTAGCTTAGGACCCAGTCTCTAAAGAAAGGTGATTGTAATAGTTTTATACACGTATTAATAATATAAGTATATAAAGATTACCAAACTACCCTTGAGGACAAAGTAAGAAAGAACACAAATATATATATTATACGTATATTAACCAGGAAGTATGATTCCCGGGTCGTATTTCCCCAACGATTTATGAAATTGAGACCACGTTTGTTGTTCGGACAATGATTTGAATTGGTTCAAAGATGATTTGTTTCCTAAAATCCTAAAATTGAACAAATTAAAGGACAATTAAACCTAGCTTTAATAACGGGAATTTAAACTTTAACTAAAAACGCAAAACGGGAACCTTAAATGGTGATTAAAAAAAACCAAATTTCCAAAATTAAACCTAAAATGAATTTTTCACTTTTTATAGACTCTATTTGACTAAAAAGTAAGTTTAAAGAAAACTAGAACAAAAACGGAATTAAAATGAGCTTCAAAAAAACACGAAAAATGAGAACGGAAACGAATCCCGTTCTTTATTATTTGAATTTTGCAAATTAAAACCTACAGTTGTAAAAACTAATTTTTCTAGGACTATATGATAAAAGAAATTTTTTTTTAATAGAATTATTTTTTTTAGATTATTTTTCTATTTTTTATGAATTTTTACAGTTCATAATAGATTAAATGTTAAAAGTACTAAAATAATTATAAAAATTATAAATAAAATTATAGAAAATAGCTTTGAAACTAATAAGAACTAGGAAGAATAAGGTTTGTTACCACAAGTTATCAAATATAGTTTCGAAATAAGCTTAAACAACTTATTAAACTATATAAGGCTTATTGTACTAAAGAGCCTAAAATGTATATAAGTAATAGATTTTGCAATCCTAGAATGAAAAAGACCCCAGGGCACGTTGGTAAGAGGTGTGTGGAGTGAGGCATTTATAAAGGTTGAGGATGTTGAGGTCGGGGGTTCGAGCCTTGCTCACCTTCGATTTCCATCTTCCTTTTTTTTGAAAACTTATAAAAACAAAGTTGTAAAACGAATGAAAACTAAAAACTTTTGTAAAATAAATCTTTTTGAAAATCTAAAATAAACTAGAAAACAGCTTATTAACTTGACAAAACACACTTAGAGTGTTTTTGGCTTTTTGCTTAAAACTTTAACAAACAATAAGATAGAATTGGCTAAACTAAGAACAAAATAAGCTAGGGCTATCTATAACTAATTTAATAAGCATGTCTAAGCTAGAAACAAGTAAAAGAAATAAGCCATAAGCTGTAAAACTTAATAAGCACTCAATAAAAACTTTAAACCAAACAGTATCTTAAGCAGTCTTTTTGCTTATTTTTAAGCACCCAAATTGAAACTTAAGACAAAATTTCTTATACAAGCTTTAACTATAACCAACTAGCTACTTAAAAACACTTTTGAAAAGGATTTTTGAAAACAATTGCTTATTGAAAAAGCTCCTTGAAAACAGACTTATTACTTTATTTTGAAATTGAAAAGACAAAATGCAATTTTAAAAGCTAAAAACAGATATCTAATTAAGCTACTTTTTTAAAACTAAGTTAAAACAGATGGACTATGATCCTAAATCTATTTGAATGTTGAAAATCTAATGCTAAAAACTACTTTTATTCTATAAAAATTAAACTTGAAAAAGCTACTTTTTCCTAAATTACCTACTCATGTAGTTTTAGCCAAATTGACTCATACCTTAAAACTATTTAATGCAGACTTGGAAAACTAATTTAGACACTCTTAGAATGCAAAACTAAGAATAATGAAAGCAAAATTAGCTACTAGAAATCAAATAAGCTAGAAATCCTATGAAAACTAACTATAAGACCTCAGAATCAAAACTTAAGCTAAAATACCTATGAAAACTTAATCTTAGACTAAAAACAACCTAGAATCCTAACTAATTATACCCAAAAATGAAAATCAAATTCAGATTAGGCACTAAATGGTACACAAGCAACTTTAACTTTTGGTTAGTGATGTTGTGCCAAACACTCCCTTAAACTTGATAATTTCCATTTTAGCTTATGAAATATAGATTTAGTGAACAAAGTTTGAATACCAGATATCAAAACGCTTTTAATAACTTAAATGATCTTATAACAATAATCAAATAAGCTAGAATCTATAAGCTACCAACTATGCTACTTATTTTTTGATTTTTAAAGATTTTTAAGACAGATTATGAAAAACTAAGATCTAAGCTATAGAAATCAAAAACAGATGATCAAACATAACTAATAAGATATAAAAATCAATTATAAGCACAAATAAGCAAGTAGATAAGCTTAATAAGCAGATTCAAACTAGAAAATTAAAGACAGTGAAGATAAAAGAAGACTTATCAAGGCCTTAGCTAAACAAAGGCTAAATAAGCTCAAAGAGCTATCTACAAGCTCTAGCTTATCACAAGGATTAGCTAGTAAAGTCCTATAAGCTCTTCCATTGTAAGCTTATCATCCAAATAGCCTATTTCCATATAGCAAAAGTATTAGGCTAGTTTTAAGGGTTTGAGTAAATTAGATTGCTTCTTTGAGCTCAATCTGAGCTTATAGACTCAAAGAGCTTATGATGAGCTTATAAGAGCTTATGTAACAGTAACTAAAAACATTTGAGTTATATAAAAGCTTTAAAGTAAAAACAGATTGTAAAAACTGAAATTTTAATTCTATTAATACTCAAAACAGATTACAATACTTGAAAATTGAAATTACAAGAGCTTAAAAAGGAAAATACATTTTAAACGAAATATTACATAAGCTACTTAAACCTAAAAAAATGCATACAAAAGGAGATGATGTGTGTGAGGAGTGAGCTTGTATTTATAGCTGCCAAATGATGCTTCTAGGCCTTCAAGTTGTTATACGCTCCCCTTAATCCTGGCCCTTCCTTCATCTCTAATCATTGGATTTCAACTCTTATCCGTTGGATTAGATTTGATCACACGGATTGCCAACATGGCATTCCGTGTGTCAGACCTTGTGTGCTTCTTTTGTACTCATTTTAGTGCAAAATTCCATGTCCTCGTGTGCTTCTTTCCATATCTTGCGTGTCAGACCTTTTGGGTTTTAGCCAATGAGAGGCTCATGTGACGTATAACTCTGCCACATCATTCCTTGGCACTTGAATCACTTAGCCACGTCCTCAATTTGCATTTACCCCTTGTTTTGAGGCTAGGTAAATCGAAGAAGAAGATAAACAGTAACAACAACATTTCCCGCGTTATAAAAGGGTGCGTTTGATTTTTCTTTGACCCGGGTTATATTTCGTTTGACTTTGGGTCTATACAAAAGGGATTGGGCCTGGGATATGTTTTGGGCTCGGGTAAAGGGTAACAGGTTATAAGGATTTGGGTTTTATAAGAAGGTTAACGACCGTTATCTTTTATTAATAAAAAGATAACGGTGTTAGGGTTTTAGGGGCTTTTTATGAATTTTGATTTAACATTAAGGGCATTTTGGGAATTTTGAAAGGTTTTGTCTCCTGGTAGTTGACCAATGTTGACCAATGGTTGACTTTAGTTGACCTTGAAAGCATTCTCCTGGCTCTTGTACACTCTATCCGTTCCTGTGTCCGTGTTTGTCCGGTTTTGATCGTTTTCTTGTGATTTTTGCAATATCCATACCTACACAATCACAAAGACAAAACAAGCAATATACAAGCATTTTAAGCATAATTTTGTCTTTTAAGGGTCATTTTTAATATAAAACGGATATGTGTTTTCACACATATCATGGCTCATCAAGATTTAAATATTTGGTGCATCACAATTAATTTTCTATTGCATCACAGTTTTAATATCTGGTGCATCAAGGTTTAAATATTTGGTGCATCACAGTTTATTTTATAGGGCATCACAGTTTTAATATCTGGCGCATCAAGGTTTAAATATTTGGTGCATCACAGTTTATTTTATAGTGCATCATAGTTTTAATATCTGGTGCATCAAGGTTTTTATATTTGGTCCATCACAGTTTATTTTATAGCGCATCACAGTTTGAATGTGCAGTATTAGTTTTTTTACCTTTCTAGTTTTTGTTCGTTGTGGATCATTCACCTAATACTTTTTTCCATGGTTTTACCAAAATGAACCAACCAGGCGCGGTTGTAAGCATACACGTCTTTAAGTTTTTTTAGGTATTTGACTTTAATTTTGAATTGATAAGAATATTAATTTTTTAGATCGATATTTGTTAAAAGTATTAACTTTTTTTAGTAGTTATTTGACTTCAACTTCTGAGGATAGTTTGTTTCTACAAAAATTAAAAGATAACTAAACATGTGTGAAACTAGGAGAAATGAGATTGAGTAGTACCATTGACCAAGAGACATGTGATAACAAGCAAAAGAGTTGCAGAACAGGAACAAAGAAAACGTGTGGAATATCCTAAGAGGAGTGTAATCAATGCTGATTAGAAAGGCAGATAATCAGGTGTTGTAGTTAGGTTGAATTGTTAGTCGGGTGGTTCTTTTTGGATCTGTAGTACTTTGTTTAGTTTTTATGCTTGGTCAGCGTCTCCGGTTTTGTTGCATCTCTTGGTCGGCTCTGGTTCTTTATCAGTTTAATTTAATTTTTCCGTTCATTTAAAATAAGTGGAGCACATAAGCAGCAGGGCATCTACTAGAACAGAACTAGAGCAACGTGCCAGAAGTAGCAACAAGCTTTTATTCCTGTTATTAGTTAAGAACAACTGCGTGCATATGGTGACACGGGAATATGAGCCGATCTATCACAATGTCCTTAGGGCATGAATAGTACAGGACATCTGGTAAGTGGAGTGTAGTAGAAGTTAGGTCGTAATACTCCATGTTGTCACAACTCAAAAGTGATTTAAGGGGTCTTCCATGATGCTCTAATAAAGTTCAGTGGCTATGGATGCCTACTGTGTATCACAAATGTTATGTGGTGGCGCAAGATGCTCGAGATTTACATATGTCACAGTGGAGAGGCATTGGTGGTGGCCTGGTGGCACTCTTTTCTTGTTTTGAAGGACACACTCGTGATTATCTTTAGATATAGAATATCCCTAAATTATGATAGGTGACATTATAGTGCCGACTCTATTTTTTTGTTAATGAACAGTATCTAAAAAACAATGTCATGAATTTTGGCTTTTGATATTAGCATCTGAATTAGAAGACTCTTGATCGTGTATTTTCAAAATTTGGTCCTTGGGGTTCGGTAATATTGTATGATTGTGCATTGTGTAACATTTTCTTATAATTAGTAACTCCTTTCCGGAGCTAGGCTGTAGATGGGAAGGATAATGCAGGAATGTTTCAGGGAAGCTATATGATGACGTAAAGTAACTAATTTCCAAATATTTGTACCATAATTGGTTAGGACACAAAGTGTTATTTGTACCCTATGTGCTATGACGCATAGTGTGAGATATATAAATGATGAGAATAGTGGATTTTGAGCAGAAATAATTATACCACTAGATGTACTCATGTATATGGTGCTATGGAGAGAACTACCAAGACACAAAGTGCCAGTAAAATTTTCTCTTGTGGCAAAAAAAACCAAAATAGGAACGTCCTTCAAATACTTATTGTGGGGCGACATTTGCTGCCAATGATTTTTTGCCTATGATGCGGACAGCTTGTTACAGTTCACGAATGAACACACAGCATGAATCACTAGTCAAAAGTGACTTATTGAATTGTGATGACAGTTTAGGTGCATGTGTATATCTCTTTATAATATATTCTGCATGTCGCTTGGAGTTGAGAATCAAATACGTTCGACAGAGTTCAGTATCATAACTAAATATGTTTGTGTGTTTTCATATTATCTGCTACATAATTCATTTGCTGATAAAATATTGCTTAATATGTTCTTTCCTCTCTTCTGTAAATGCAGACTGTACAAACACAACAACGAGCAGAGAGGGATGTTGCAATTGCCCGGTTAAAGCAAAGTAGAATTGTGCTAGCATTGAGATTGGCTGACCACCATGGTAAGAAGTACAAGGTCATTGAAGAAGCAAGAGCTTTTGTTGGCGAAGTTTAAAATCATGGCAAATTTGTCCCACCTTAGAATGGTTACACATCAGCAGGATCCTATAATGGCATGAAGAGCTCAAACATTCTAGTCAAAGTTGTCATCTATAGCAAATCATCTTGGCGGTGTGTTAGGGAATACTGCTTTATTCACAGTGAGCATGCTGGCATTGTTGCATCTTCATCAGGTAAACAACAGGGGCCGTTACATCTCTCATCTACAACAGATACATGAAGTTAATAATTGCCTCAACAAGAATATGACAAAGGTTTATCTGCCTGAGGGAGGCTCTACTAATGGTCTAGACGTATTGTTGGCGAGGGGTTAAAGACTAAAGACTAGTGTTCCAACTGGGTGAAGGCTCCTTGGTTTTGCTTATATTCCAGCGGAAGCAAAGTTTAAGCCTCGAGGTTTGTGAAGGTTATGTGTCAGCGCAAATTTTTTTCTTACTTTTTTGGCAATTACCAGAGTCTGGTGGCATTGTTTTAGAAAATTTAGGATTTTAATACCTTTTTCCTAAATGTGTATATCCTTAGGATGTGTTTTCTTTTTTAGTGCATCATTGTTAATTAGTACTACATCATAGTGTTATTTTAGTGCATTCTTATGTTTGTTTACTGCATCACTGTTATATATGTTAGTACAGAACAATGTCATTACCATTGCATCTCAGTGTTTGTGTTACTGTATTACATTTATTTTTTACTTAATGCTTTAATGTCACAAAATGTTTATTTTTCTGCATCATAATTATTTGTTTGTACATCAGTATTTAAGGCATCATATTGTTAATAGTTTTATTCAGTTATTATAATTCAAAACCTTATATTCAAATTATATATACTGTGATGCATCATGTGTACACATTATGATGCACTAGTTATATATATTGTGATGCATTAGTTATTTACAATGTGATGCACTAAGTATAATTCAAATTTAGTGCATCACAGTTTATAAATTAGTGCATCACCATTTATAAATAATATTGTATTAGTGATCATTCAGTTTTTCACTGTAATCAAAATAACTTGGTACTAAAGAAACATTTATCATTAACAAGTAAAGTACTTGCTATTAAACAAACACAAATCAAAAGTACTACAAAAGATTTTAAACATCCATTGAGTCTGAATTTATCAGAACCATCTTTTCTAGGTACTTGACGCGCTTATATTTTTATATGCCCCGTCACAAAAACACGATAGTCGGTACTGTTATATGTTGTCCTCATCACAAAAACTTCCTGACACAAGTTCCTCTTTTCCTTGTTTTTGAATAAACTTGTACTCCACGCCTTAAACGCTATCACAGTTCTCTTCACTTGCGTACTTTTAGAGTTCGTTGACTTGACCTATATAAGCTGCAACAAATAAGCCAATATAGAAAAATAATTATTATGAATTGTCATATCCAATGCATCATAGGTACATCACAACTTCATATATAGTGCATCATTGTGTCATAATAAGCGCATCACAGTTAAAAATCAAGTGCAACAACCAAACATACAAACACATTTTACATACATAAAGCACCTACCACATCACCGTTTAAAACCAAGTGCATTAATCATAAACATATACATACACACACTCTTTAAAAGATTTGATAGCCTACTGCATCATATTCAAAACAACAAACTTAATTTGATAAAAAAGTAAGATTTTGGTAAAACAAAACTAACAAAACCTATATGTAGCCTGGCTAAACCACATACGCGACAAGTGAGTAGCTACTGCATCACAGTCCAAAAGCAGGTGCATCGTTCACACAATAGAGCATACAAACACTTTTTTGCACCCTAATACAACTATACGTAGCCTATATCAACCTTATACAAAAGAATTAAGCAGCTAGTACATCACGGTCCAAAACCAGGTGCATCATTCATACAATAGAGAATACAAACACATTTTTGCAAAATATACAACATATACATAGCCTATTTCAACAGAGAATAAAACACACTACGCTTTACCTTATTTAAACTATATGCCACAAATGAACACCTACTGCATCACTTCTTTTTACACAAGTTACAACATATTTTCGACAAGTAAGACATCCGCGTGATCTAATAGAACCTTATATACCACAAATGAACACCTTAATACATCACTTATTTACATCAACGACATCATACATACAAATACACACACAAGCATTTTTCGACAGCTAAAACACCTTACGCGTGACCTAATCAAACCTTATGTACCACAAATATGAACACTTACTATATCACTTCTTTACACCAACTGCATCATATATACAAATACATACACAAGCGCTTTTCGATAAGTAAATCAGCCTATGCATGATATAATCAGACCTTATGTGCCATAAATGAGCACATATTGCATCACAAATCAAAATCAAATGCATCAAACATACAACCAAGCATAGAGACACATTTTTGTATAAAATGTAACCTAAATTTACCTAATTCATCCTTATACATTGCAACTCAACATGTACTTCATCACAACTCATATTCAAGTGCATTGCATAAACAACAAAACAGACAAACACATTCACACACATAACGCAACCTACACTTAACCTGATTCATGCTTATACGCAACAAATGAACACCTACTGCATCATAGTTCAAATTCAAGTGCATCTCCAAAAAAACCAAGCATAGAAATAGATTTACGCACATAACCCAACCTATGCCTAACCGAATGCATCCTTATACCCGATGACCTAACATGTACTGCATCATAGTTTAAAATTGATTCAGTACAAATCGATGCAGTAAAAACAAGCATCCTTACACTGTGATGCACCGCATATTTAACTATAATGCAGTAAAAACAACTTTGGTGCACCAAATATTTAAACTGTGATGCACTTGATATTTATAAACGGTATTTTTAAGTAAAGTCTAAATATCATACCCGTGTTAGAAAACCCAATCATTAGATGAAACACCTGCAATTGGATTTAAATAGATTAGTACAAGTTGTATATGCTAAAGATGACTGGAATGAATCACAAATTATTACAAGTCTGTGAAGAAATTTAATTTGTTAGCGTGTAACAACCCTATAGACTCAGGCGTCTTCGGTGCAGCTCAATTTCACGCTTGGGAAGAACAACCAGCTATGTGAGTATATGACCGCAATTCAAAGTTATCCAAATTGATGTATCAATGTTTTGGTGGTCTGGATAGGTTCACAATTCTATTGGTTAAGGTAGATCATGTACATTGTAAGCATGTTTGCTAGATGTAGGTGTTAGTCTGATATCCTTTTCCAAATAGCTAAGTGTGATTCGGATCTTACAAAATTTCATGTTCTTAAAACCTTGTAAAAGTTGTTTATAAAAGTTAACAAATAATTGTTTAAAGTTTAATTAATGATAAGGGTATAATGACCTTATCATTATAGAAGCCGAATTTTAATTAATCAGCATCTAAGTAAACTAAAACAACATTAAATATAACTTTGTGAGAGTTAATAAGATCGGAGTCAGCAAGTCATAGAAAAATATGAGGTAATTAAAGGAGTATTACTTACTTTCTGTCGAGTCCAGCCCCTTTATGGATTCCTAAAGTGAATCCTCATTAACTAAAACAATAAGAGCACAATATATCAATTTCCAATACTAAACAAAAAGGCTTGTGGATGAATTTGACTATATTATACATAGAAGTAAAAATCAAAACTACTACACATCGAAATACACGCACGACATAGGCAATAAGAATGGGAGTAGGCAACTAACAAACACTAGGCGTCCAAGTCCAAGTTACAGTAGCAAGGGTCCACAGATTTGAGTGCTTTACATTAGAATGGATCAACAAATTTTAAGTCTTTAGTGTAACTGATACTATCAGGCAGTTTTAGACTATTGGTAAATTAAAATTCCCTTACAATTTTAGTGTCTCATCAGCTTTTAGATTATTAGTTAGAAGATTGATATTTTGAAAAACAAATAAAAAAAGTAATAAACACTAATATTGCCTTATATAAGCCGGCATTATAGTGACATAAAAAAATAAAGCAATACCTTCATCAATGGTCTTTTGACTGGTTACTTCTGTCAGATTTCAGTTGATAATAGCCAAGCCAATTCCTCTTAGTTTTCTTCTCATTTACCAACTTAAAGAGTAAGTTTGCATTGTAAACAATCTGTAAAGAAGATGTTTTTATAAGAAATGAAAATAAATAACACAATATCCTTGTTATTAAATTAGTAAAATCAGAACTAAAAGTATTATTGATGAACCTGATGAGATAAATAATGTACATACACCACACATCCTTCTCTTGGAAAGTTATTCGGTAGATGCTTCGGCTATTGGCTTCATTCTTGAAAAACAATCGCATCCTTAGTTTTAATAACACTTGGTTTTGTATTGCAAGATAATATAGCTCCTTAACACCAAGCATCCACAATCTAACTTCAACAATTTCAACATCTGTAAGTTGAACGCATAGAATTTTAGTAACTATAGCATCCATTTCATCATAGTCTTAAATCTATTGCATCACATATAAAATCGTTGATGTGATATAAAAACTCAAAATCAATAACCTTTGTACTACTGCATTGTTGTCCTATATCTAGCGTATCAAACCTATAACATCATTGTTGTGATTTACAAACTCAGAATCACAAACCTTTGTACTACTACATCATAGTCATATATGTAGTGCATCACACCTATAATGTACATCAAACCTATAAAATCGTTCTTGTTATTTACAAGCTCAAAATGAAAAATATTTGTACTAGTGCATCATAGTCTAATCATACATCTAAAATTATTGATGTGATATACAAACTCAAAATCAAAAATTTATGGATTAATGTATTACAGTCTTATATCTAGAAATGATGTAATTCTATAAATGTACGATAACAATATCTAATAGTGCAATCTTGTGTAGCAATATCAGATGACCAATATTCTGTTGTTTCGAGAGTCTATCTTAATGAGAAAATCGACTCAGAATGATATTGTTCTACCTATTTTTAGATGGAGGGTGTATTAGATATTCATGAAAAATATCAACTTTAGTAACTGCATTTATGGTTAATGGTTTTTCTAAATTTATGCTAGTTTTCGGTCCCACTGCCCAGCAAAAGGATTTATATGAAAAAGCTGTTATTCCAATTGCAAATGAAGTTTTAGAAGGTTTCAATTGCACCATTTTTGCTTACGGACAAACCGGGATGCGGAAAACTTACACAATGGAAGGTGAATGCAAGTGGCCCAAGGTATTATACATGTATACCCTTTTAAATTACCTTACCCTTATAAGTATATACTAATCATTTGTTAACATTCTTTTTGTCAATTCATTTTCAGAGTGGGCTAGATGGAGAGATGTCATCAGAAGCAGGTGTAATACCAAGATCAGTGAAGCAAATATATGACATGTTGGAGGGTCAAAATGCTGAGTATAGTGTTAAAGTTACATTTTTAGAGCTTTATAATGGGGAAATTACTGACTTACTTGCTCTAGAAGAAATTAGAAAAACTGGTCTAGAGGAAAAATAGAAAAAAAATCATGCCATTACTTGAGAGGGGGTCTGCAAAACACAGAATGCAGAACTGCTGAGACTCTACTAAATAAACAATCAAGGTTATAATTGTTTTGCAATTTATTGACATTTACTGATCTCATAAGGCTTATTTGTAAAGCTTGCTTGTATTTTTCAACCGATCACATTCACTATTTTCTATCACGATACACATTAAAGAGGCAACGCTTAAAGGTGAAGAGCTTATAAAATACGGGAAGCTGGATCTTGTTGATTTAACTAGTTCAGAAAACATTTCAGGTTCAGGTGCTAGGGAGGTAATACTTTATATATTGATTAATTATTAATGGATTTCATTATTTGTATGTCTCAATTGACTGAGAAAAGTACTTTCGTTGTTGTATTATATGTGGTAAAGATTTGTAACTTTTTATGTTTTTAGGTTCGTGCAAGAGAAGCTGGAGAAATTAACAAAAGTTTACTTACTTTGGGACGAGTAGTAAATGCTCTTGTGGAGCATCTGGGGCATATTCCTTATAGATTTGGATTATTTCTTACATCATCTTTAGATTTTTCATCTCTTATATATGGTCCTTTTTTATCTTAATTAATTGTTGATAAATTTTAATTTCAGGGATAGCAAGCTAACTCGTCTACTTCATGACTCATTGGGTGGAAGGACAAAAACATGTATCATTGTATAACAACACAAGAAATTTCATCAACCTATTTTACTAGTATCACAATTATACGGGGAAATTTTTCGCTTTATTACATTACTTGCATTGTCAATATCTCAGTATGTCATGTAACTTGCATAACTAAAGTAGACAAGCTCACGCAACCTATCTATGGCCATCCTGTCTTCATATATGTCAATCAAACATCACAATATGTCAAGCCAATATCATCATATCCTTATTACAAAGTACATTATTCTTATAATGTACCATTCGCAACGTTATATCAAAACAGGCTTTAAACCGTTATCGGATGCCTCTAAACCCTAATTCCATGAAGGATTAACATCTAAAGTGAATGCACAAGCTACTAAAGCATATGTAAAAGTATCATAACATCTCATATGAATATACATTCTATCCAAAGAAAGGTACAAGTCCTTAAAAGCTCAATATACAAGTCATTAAGCATAGATCTCGTTTTACCTCCGTTTTCATTCCAATTTCTTCACCACCACTTATGTACAAGCTACTACACTCAATATACAATGTGTAAACCCTAATTATTCTATTCATAAGCTTTCATACACATATTTACACTCAAAACCCTAATTCAAAAGTCTAAAACCCTAACCCGAGCCAAATACTAAACCATGACCCGTTTATCAATTATTATCCGTTTTAAACCACAACCAACACTCAAATAAGTTGTAATAACTTATTTTACAATCATATCAATCCTATTCAATCATTATTTCATCATTACTTCATCATCCTATTTCATTTGTACGTAAAACGAATCCAAGAAACCCTAAATATACCTAATTGGTTCATTTGACCCGTTTACTCGTTTCTAACCATTTTAATTCCAAACAATCAACCAAGAGCCATTGTAAACACATATACAAATCATTATTTATCATTATCTTAACAATGTGCAAGAAATCAAATCCTAGAAAACCCTAACGAATCCAATATAAACCCTAATCCAACCCACAACTTATTCTTTCAATTTCGACCCATTTTAACTTAAACCAACGATCAAACCTCATTGATAATCCTTTATATAAGTCCTAGGATCAGTATTCCATCATTCCTAATCAAGAACATTCGAAATATAAGCCAAGAAACTCATTTCAAACCTTAGAAAAACCTAACCATACCCGCGACCTCTTTTCTTGCAAACTTTGACCTATTTCATCATTTTACCCACTTTAAAACTCGAACCATAAACAATATAATGATATAAATACTTAATATAAGTCCTACCAATGTTTATCTATCATAATAACAACAATGTGTACAAAATACAAACAAGAAAACCCTAATCAAGCTCCTATGAACCCGCCTACACTTTTTCTTAGTTTTAACCCATTTTATGAACAACCAAGCTACCACACACCTCTATGATGCAGCTACTACAACTATAAGCAGCTTGCAAAGCACCTTGATCTATTTCTTGGTCTCAAATCAAGCCACATCCCTCCTTTGTCACCTAGAACAGTCGCGGCATCAATAACCTCCACAAACCCTATATTTTTTATTTCAAGCATGTATGATTCATTCTTTAGCACTCCCTAGCTGCTACACATCAACCCCCACCTGTCATAAGCTTATGCATTAAGATCCTTAGGCACCAAGGTGAGTTTTACCTATAAATAGATGCATAAACTCTTCATTCCAATTCGCACCACACCATCTTCTCTCTATAACCCATAGGCAACAATCCATTGCTCCCTTATGATCCTAGGATCATTAAAGAAGTATAAGAAGTGAAGCTTTGAAGATTTGAAACCTCGGGAACAAGATACAAGGCGTACGAGTGGAAATACTACCTAAAACGACCCATTTCCACCATTTTTGATCATTGAAGCTCAAACCCAGGTTTTGAATGTTCTACTTCTGCTACTACACTCTTATAATGTTCATATGATCCTAAATATACTCTTGTTAAAGTTTCATAACCCAATTCATGCTCATTTTCCATTTTGATCTAAAACCGTACACCCGAAACCCTAATTTTATGTTTTTCTTAAAACTAAATGTTATAATGATTAAATATTGTTATAATCTATCCTATCATGCTTAACTAATGTTAAAATAACCACTTTATTGATTAATGAAGGAATTTGAACTTAAAACCCACGCGTTTACGTTTTGAAACCCTAATTTGACCCGTTTTGCTTCCTAGCCTAACGAATCGTTATTTTAGACTTGCGTTACGTTAAAACTTCATATTTTAGTTTATTATAACTTATAAATATCTTTTGAAATGTTAAAATAAGCTTGCATGGCAATTTGGACATGTTTTGTAATTATAATCCATGCAAGGGGTATATATCGTAACTTTCTGAAACTTATAACTAAAGGGGCTGAATATGTCATTTTATCAAAGTTATAACTATAGGGGTCTATTATGTCACTTTTCAAAGTCCAAGGTTTACTTGGCATATCTTTCAAAGTTGAGGGACCAAAGTCGTAAAAGTGCAAACTCCAAGGGCCTAATTGCAATTTTCCAAACCCCAGGGTCTAAAATGTAACATTTTGAAAAAGTATAAAATCATGTTTAAAACCTTACAAGACATAACTTTAATTAACGCTTCTCGTGCTTAACATTTCCAGATATTGAATAAAACGCTTAAAACCGATCATCCAGAAGCTATATTGTACCACAATACTAGGGAGCTTCATATTAAGAGGTTTCATCTTGGTATTACGTTCTGACTGAGTTGTTGGGTTTATGATTTAAAGTGCCCTAGCTCCTCAAACGTTTACTGAATGACTTCTGAATTATGATGGCCCGAACGGTGATACAATAATTCCAAACTCTTCAATCAAACTCATAACTCTTAAAACTAAAGTTCTAGAGTACAATCTTCCTAAGACTCAACATATTTACTCAGGTTGCGTGACGTGGCTGTTTACTATCATTTGCTATATCAACCTTCCCTGTTAAGATTGTGATAAGGTCGTCAGCTTTCATTTTGGAATATTTATTACATCTACATATCAGGTGAGTTCATAGCCTCGCTTTTCAATCTCTTTAATGTTTTCAAAAACCCGCGAGGGGGATACATGCTTATTATAAACTCTTTTATATACTCATTTATCTTATAACAATGTGATTACTTTTCAAAGACTTAATGAGTTCATAACCTCACATACTTTATAATCCTGTGATACCTACTATAAACCATGAATGCAAGTGTTTTCTAAACTATATGCTATCCTGATATATTATTGCCTAAGTACATGAAAATATCTCTTTGGGTAGTATCTCCCAATATCTCTTCAATATCTATTTGGGTAGTATCTCCCAATATTTCTTTAATGTCTCTTTGGGTAATATCTCCTAATATTTCTTTAATGTCTCTTTGGGTAATATCCTCCAATATATTTTCTTTAATGTCTCTTTGGGTAATATCTCTCAATATTTCTTTAATGTCTCTTTGGGTAATATCTCCCAATATTTCTTTAATGTCTCTTTGGGTAATATCTCCCAATATTTCTTTAATGTCTCTTTGGGTAATATCTCCCAATATTTCTTTAATGTCTCTTTGGGTAATATCTCCCAATATTTCTTTAATGTCTCTTTGGGTAATATCTCCCAATATTTCTTTAATGTCTCTTTGGGTAATATCTCCCAATATTTCTTTAATGTCTCTTTGGGTAATATCTCCCAATATTTCTTTAATGTCTCTTTGGGTAGTATCTCCCAATATTTCTTTAATGTCTCTTTGGGTAATATCTCCCAATATTTCTTTAATGTCTCTTTGGGTAATATCTCCCAATATTTCTTTAATGTCTCTTTGGGTAATATATCCTAATAGTTCTTTAATGTCTCTTTGGGTAATATCTCCCAATATTTCTTTAATGTCTCTTTGGGTAATATCTCCCAATGTCTCTTTAATATCTCTTTGGGTAATATCTCACAATATCTCTTTAATATCTCTTATGTGATTCATGAGTTTAGGGTAATAATACTGTTCTCCATGATAATACTGTTCTCCATGATAATAATGTTCTCCATGATAATTATCCCTGCAATACCTGTATTTACACTATAACTTGTATCTCAATATTAATTTCAAACCTATGAATTTCACTCAACCTTTGTGTTGACTTTTTAGCATGTTTATCTCAGGTTATTGAGCAATATACGGCACGGAGTGACATGGACTCGAAGATGGCTAAAACCTGTTATCATTCACTTTGTATGTAACTAGATTTTGGGACCTGCCTTTGTAAAACTCTGATTTGGAATGAATGATAACGTATCTTTTGAACAAACGTCTCTTTTTGGTCGTTTTCTATGATTATGATTGTTGTATCCATGAATTAATACCCCAGATTAGCTTCTGCTGCTATATGTAAAAATGGGGGTGTTACAGATTGGTATCAGTGCCATGGTTATAGAGAACAAGGTCGAAACCTTAACTATATACCCCCCCGCCCCCCCCCCCAATTTCATTTTTCAGCATCAAAGTCCTCCGCTGCCACTATATTCGGAAGGAAACAAGTATGTAAAGATACATATCTATTATACTATTACATAAATAACTTATGTTATTTACAAATTGGGTTGTTATCAGAACGATGTCTTCTCCCAACCGCTCTACTTCCGATCTTGAGGATGCTCTTTCCTCTATGAATATTCTTAACTATACTTCGGTCTCATCGGATTATTTCCCAGCTTCATCAGGAAGCAGTTCCTTTAACTCTTCAGAAAACTCTACAGATAATATGATCCCACCAGTATTCTCATCTTTTTACAATATTCCTTGTTTGAAGGACGTACAAGCATTTTATGCTAAGGAATTACCTATTTCGTCACCAGATCCTATTACTCCACCAGCTATTTTAACTCCATCTTCGGTATTACCAACATCACTACTATTTGATCCTCGATATTTCTTTGTTCCTGAAGAACTATTGCCACCTAAGAAGCGAATCCGTTCCCTATCTTCTTCCTTAACTACGTTATCTAATTCATCTCGGAATCAAACCCATAATTTGGTATCACCATCTTCCTTAGTTTCTACTCCTACCCCACCTTAAGTATTTGAAATAGGAAAATGTTCAGATAAGATGTATCTGAAACATCATGAGAAACAAGTTGAAGATATCTTGAATTATTTAGATGAACTCCATCTTCACCGCATTGAGAGAATGGAAGAAGGACGTATTAATAGTAACAAACTAAAGACCGAACTTAAGGGAATCCGCACTCAGATTATCAGACTTCAAAAGGAACGGTTAGGGAAAAAGGATAAGATTTCCTTTGCTCACTACAGAATTTCCGATCTTGAACAAATCCAAGCTCGTCACCAAACAAATCAGGAAGATCTTTAGGATGTCATCTATCGGCTCAGAATCAACAAACTCTTAGGATAGTTATAGCTTTATCCTAGCCATGGGATGTGTGGTATAAATAAAAACGCTTGTCAAATCTTGACTATGTACAGTAAGAAGGAAAGTTATTTATAAAGGCAATCCCATTTCGTACCTTATTATTTCCAACTTATCTCTCTTTCATCATCATCTCCATCATTTAATCATTATTTCCATCTTCATCATTATAAATCATACCATAAGTGCTTAAAATTCATTACTCCTTAAGCATTTTAAGCATCACATTCTCTTTTATCATTTTCTTTAAAGTATTACTTCTAAACTTGTGATGTATTATTAACTACATGTTCTCTTTTGTTGATAGAAATACCTCCTAAAAGGACATCAAACATCCGAAACACCAGCCATATCTTAGATGCCATCGGCAACTGATTGTTGATCCTTACTTCAGCAGTAGGAAGGCACAGACTGCTGTCATAGTAAGTGCTAGTAATCCTAACAATCTTACTGGAACTCCTGCAGTAAAAACGAGAAACTACAAAGAGTTTATCAGCTTGTCGCCTTCTGATTTAAATGGTACGGAAGGATCAGTAGGCTTATTCGCTGTTGAACGACTGAATCAGTATCTTACAAAGCAGATGTGTGAGGAAAATAAAGTAAAATTGCTACTGGTACTTTACTGTGATGCCTTGTCCTTGGTGGAATGCCCATGCCAGCCTTATAGGAATAGAGCAAGCTAATCAAATCATCTGGACTGAGTTAAAAAGGCTTCTGACGATTAAAGTACTGTCCTCGAACTGAGATCAAGAAAATGGAAGATGAATTTTATGGTCTAACTGTAAATGGAAGTGATCTTAAGACTTATATTAGAAGATTCTAAGAATTAGCATTTTATGTCAATCATGGGCCAAATTCTGAAGAAAACTTATGGAAGCTTTCATCGGAGGATTGCCTCAAAGCATTGAAGGAAATGTTACTGCTTCAAAACTCTGACTATGGAAGAAACACCAACATAGCTCTACAGACTAATAGGACCAAATATATAAAGCATAATTTTGTGCACAGAAAACAATGATCACAATCGAGAAGATCCATGAATTGAAGGAACACCACAACCAACAACAACAAACTTACCCCATGTTGCAAAAACTATAACTCGGCTCCAACATATCACATTGACAAAATTAAAACTACCCAAATAACACATAACAATAACAACCGCAACAATTATCACCATCAGCAGCAAAATGGAAGGCATGAAATCTTTAAGGCTAATGGAAACCGTGGATATAATGGACCTCATCCCCTTTGTAGGAAGTGTACTCTGCTTTACACAGACCGTGCTACTTTAGGTTGTCAGAATTACCACAAAGGTAGGCCATCACAGGTTAGAAACTGTAGGAGCTAAGAACATCTATTTTCAACATCACTCTTTTCAAACTAAGATCTTGTGACAGTAACATAAGTATCAACTCTGTTTAATATGTAAAGTTCGTATGTAATAGTTATCTTACGGGATAATAAGAGAATAAATTCTTTACATCTTGTTATTGGTGGTATCAAAACTCGACTTGTTTGTCGATTCTATCATGTTCAAACTCTGAATACTCTCCTCATACCTTTGCAAACTTAATTGCATCCTTGTTATATGGGCGTTCAGTACAATTCAAAATTCTCAATATTAACTAACCATTCATGATCATATCATTTTCGACACATTACATCTATACTCGTGTTTTTTTGCGTAGTTAGACGATTTATGATCCATCTTATTGAAATGAATTAGATCGCTTCTTATTTTGAATAAGGAAATGATAAATCCTTGAACTATGAATTTTAAATTCTTAGTTACAAGGTGTTGGTTTTGCTTCTTTTGGTAAGTTACAATTATAATTAAGTAGGCTTATATATAGAACATACGTCAAACAAGTTCTTTCATCCGTTTGTACAATTACTTTCCCCTCACCCCCTTTTTTTTACCCCCCCCCCCCCCCTCCCCCCCCCCCCCTCCCCTCCCCCCCCCCCCTCACCCACCTTTTTCATCCCCCCCCTCCCCCCCCACCCCCCCCCCCACCTCCCCCCTCCCCCCCCCCACCTCCCCCCTCCCCCCCCCCCCCCCCCCCTTTTCCCCCCATTTTTCTTCACTTAAAACATTTTCATTATTTACTTCACATCTGTTCATTTCAAAATCTGTATCTCACTTGTATTAGCAATCTCTTACAAATTCATAATCATTCCTTGACATCACTCATTCCATGATCTCCGTATTCTAAAAAATTTCTATATTCTGCAACGTAATAACAAGGAAACACATAAGAATCTATGCAATGTCAAATGATTTCAATACCACTAGGTATGAAAATTTTGACAAAGACTTGTGATAGCATTCTTATTTAATGTTGACTTTTAAAGGATAATGAATAATGATTCCTTACGATCTGAGTAGCGCAACGTATTCCATCCACCCAGATTCTACCAGAATCTAGAGAAATTCTATTGACTGTCACCAAGAGGTATGATCTTGAAAATAAGTAGACATGTGAAAGGAGGTAATTATAATTATGGTGTACAACATAATTATAAATGCATCACACACGTGAACTTGTAACCTTGATTAGCCTAACTTAAATTCATTCAATTCAACTTAAATAATCTGTGGGACGTGATTCTATAAGGGGTAGAGACTTTAAACACCAAGAATTTCATCAAACGCAAAACTTATTTTACAATTATCATAATTGTACGGGGAAATTTTTCGCTTTATTACATTACTTGTATTGACAATATCTCAATATATTATATAACTTGCATAACTAGAGTAGACGAGCTCACGCAACCTATCTATGACAATCCTATCTTCATATATGTGAAGCAAACATCATAACATGTCAAGTCAATATCATCATATTCTTATTACAGGTACATTATTCCTATAATGTACTATTCGCAACGTTATATCTAAACAGGCTTTAAACCGTTATCATATTACCTCTAAACACTAATTTCCATGAAGGGTTAATATCTAAAGTGAATGTACAAGCTACTAAAGCATATATACAAGTAATATAACATTTCAATTGAAATATAAA
Organism: Tanacetum coccineum; assembly: GCA_026074375.1. Lineage (NCBI taxonomy): Eukaryota > Viridiplantae > Streptophyta > Magnoliopsida > Asterales > Asteraceae > Tanacetum > Tanacetum coccineum. The sequence goes on along the minus strand of BQNB010080030.1, from coordinate 7,207 downwards.
CTCCCTCCAAGTCAAGTACAAGTTCTCAAAGCACAATGTACAAGTCATTAATGCAAGATATCCAAAATAGCCGTTTTACCTCCATTTTCATTCTAATTTCTTCACCACCATTTTTTTACAAGCTACTACACTCAATATACAATGTATAAACCCTAAATATTCTATTCATAAGCTTTATTCATCTTTTCATACTCAAAACCCTAATTCAAAACCTAACCCTAAAACCAAGTATATTCTAAACCATACCCGGTTCTTCATTTTTATCCATTGTTAACTAAACCAACTCTCAAATAAGTTTTAATAACTTAATTTATAACATTATCAATCATTTTCAAACATCATTCCATCATCATTTCATCATTCTACTTCAATTACACAAGAAATAAATCCAGGAAACCCTAATTGTACCCTAATTGTGATTTTGACCCGTTTACTCATTTTCAGACCATCTCATTCTCAAGTAAGCAACCAAGAGTCATTGTAAACCCATAAAATGAGTTTACAAACCTTTATCCATCATTAACCATCCTTGCTTCAACAATGTACGAGAATTACCAAAGCTAGAAATCCCTAAAAGCCTTATATGAACCCTCACTTCCAAGCTACGGATTTCCTTCAATTTCAACCCATTTTAACTAAACCCAACGATCAAAATTCATTGATAATACTTTATTTAAGCTCTAGGATCTGTATTCCATCATTCCCAATCAACAATATTCGAAATATAAGCCAAGAAAGCCAAAGAAACCCTAAACGAGCCCTATGTAAACCCACGACCTTATTTACTCATTTTTAACCCGTTTTAAACCCCCCACCACCCCCCCCAAAACTACTGCTAACCTTTTATTAAATTCTTCTTATACAATCCTTAAGATCATATTTTAACTCACTTCTTTATCAATGTATTCGAAAATCTTAAGACCAAAACAAGAATTCAGCAAACCCTTATGACGTCATATGAACCCGAAATCTTTCTTTTGCAATATTGACCCATTTTAAAGGATTCCTTTGAAAAATAACTTACCCACATGCATCCTAAGTTGCTTACTCAGCTACTACAACAAATATCTTCATTTTTTTTTGATTAAAAAGCTTCACATGTGCTCTTGTTCATATCTTTTATGTCATGGCACCCAAGAGTCCACACCACTTAATCTAGTTCCTAGCTTAACAAATCACCAGATAGCCACTAATAGTCACACTCTAGACCCTCCACAACATCCATGTAAATATTACTATAGTGTTCCTTAACTCCTTTGCTTCAAATACTATAAATAGGAACCTTAGATAGCTCATCTACTTGCACACCCACTCCTCCTCTATAACCCTTATAGGCAGAAATAATTTGCTCCTTATGATCCTAGGATCATTAAAGAAGTTCAAGAAGTGAAGCCCTAAAGAATTGAAGCCCTACAAGGCATACGAGTGGAAATACTACCCGAAATGACCCATTTCCACCATTTTTGCTCCTTGAAGCTCAAACCCAGGTTTCGAATGTTCTACTTCTACTACTAAACTCTTATAATGTTCATATGATCCTAAATATACTCTTGTTAAAGTTTCATAACTCAATTCATGCTCATTTTCCATTTTGATCCAAAACCGTACACCCGAAACCCTAATTTCGCGTTTTTCTTAAAACTAAATGTTATAATGATTAAATATTGTTATAATCTATCCTAGCATGCTTAAATAATGTTAAAATAACCACTTTATTGATTAATTAAGGAATTTGAACTTAAAACCCGCGCGTTTACGTTTTGAAACCCTAATTTGACCCATTTTTCTTCCTAGCCTAACGAATCGTTATTTTAAACTTGCGTTACGTTAAAACTTCATATTTTAGTTTATTATAACTTATAAATGTCTATTGAAATGTTAAAATAAGCTTGCATGGCAATTTGGACATGTTTTGTAATTATAATCCATGCAAAGGGTATATATCGTAACTTTCTAAAATTAATAATAGAAGGGCTGAATATGTCACTTTTATCAAAGTTATAACTATAGGGGTCTATTATGTCACTTTTCAAAGTTAAAGGTTTACTTGGTATATCTTTTAAAGTTGAAGGACCAAAGTCATAAAAATGCAAACTCCAAGGGCTTATTTGTAATTTTCCAAACCCTAGGGTCTAAAATGTAACATTTTGAAAAAGTATAAAATCATGTTTAAAACACCACCCCCACCCCCCACCCCCCCCCCCTTACAAGACATACTTTAATTAACGTTCTAATGCTTACTTCTAAGATATGATTAAATCGCTTTAAAAACCCGATTTATCTATCACAATACTAGGGAGCTTCATATTAAGGAGTTTCATCTTGGTATTACGTTCTGACTGAGTTGTTGGGTTTACAATTTAAAGTGCCCTAGCTCCTCAAACATTTACTGAATGACTTCTAAATTATGATGGCCCGAATAGTGATACAATAATTCCAAACTCTTCAATCAAACTCATAACTCTTAAAACTAAAGTTCTAGAGTACAATCTTCCTAAGACTCAACATATTTACTCAGGTTGCGTGACATGGCTGTTTACTATCATTTTACTATATCAACATTCCTCGGTTAAGATTGTGATAAGGTCGTCAGCTTTCATTTCAGAATATTTATTACATCTACCTACCAGGTGAGTTCATAGCCTCGCTTTTCAATCATTTGAATGTTTTATAAACCCGCGAGGGGGATACATGCTTGTTACAAACTCTTTTACATACTCGTTTATCTTATATACAATGTGATTACTTTTCAAAAGACTTTAATGCATAACACTATATTTCAATTCTTTTGGAATACTTTTTAACTGTGTACCTGATATAACTCATGAATACAATATGGTTTTCTAAATGGATGCTATCTAGATATTTTATTTGCCTTAAGTAGCTTCCAGTGCCATTATTGCCATATCATGAATTCATTTATTACTTGCAGTGCGGTGTGAAACGCGATTATTGGGAATAGATCTATTTGAGGGTGACGGCTACCATTGGTATACCCCTTGCCTTGGGGTAGTCAAACGCAATATATTTGTCCTAATAGATGACATTGGCAAGTTACCTTTCTAACGGGGGACATCTGTCCCTAACAATATCACTTACGGTGATTTCCCTGTTATGTATGATGTCATGAGCTCTAGGTACAATAAATAATGTTACCCTGATTTCCATGTAATTGTATTTAGTTGCAAGTAATTACCATTTATAGTACTGTTCTCATGAAATTTTATTCCCAGTATTGCTAATATTTCCACTATAACTTGTATTCAACTATTACATTCAAACCTATGAATTTCACTCAACCTTTGTGTTGACCCTTTTTAGCATGTTTATCTCAGGTAATTAATCAAGTTGCGGCACGGAGTGGCATGGGCTCGAAGATGGTTGAACTATTATCATTCAAACATGATGTTTTAGATTTTGGGACCTGCATTTTGTAAAAACTCTGATTATAATGAATGATAACTAAATTTTTCCAACAATGTCTCTTTTAAAGTTGTTTTCTATGATTTGATTGTTGTATCAATGAAGTAATACCCCAGGATTAACTTCGCTGCTCTATTGTAAAAAATGGGGTGATTACACTGTTCAACAACGGCTTCTATTTGGTTATACACTGTTTTTACTTTATTAAGTTCGTCTGTGAAGACCATTATCAAAAATATTTAAATGTTGCTCGTAAAGAATTATAAATGGTTCGAATGAATTCGTCTATGAAAAGCTTTTTGGGTTGTTCAAACCCCATGAACCCTTAGTTACTGAATCAGGTGTATTCTTACTTTCCCACTGTCAAAACTGGCAAGGTGATTTTTTAGTTTTTGAAAAATTGTTGTTGATCCCAAACCTAGATACCTTGTTAAGAGTATGTTACCTTGGATAAATCCAAAATAACAATAGTAGAAACTTTGTGTGTATATCAAAGAGTATGCAGAATCTACTCTTTAATATCTAAAAGATATATCAATGGAACAGTGAATATGAATGAACACACGATGTAATAAAAACTTCAATTTATTACTTGATAATATTACGAGTACTCTATCTTAGTACTGGGTTACAACCTTGAAGCTTATAAGACTCTTAATCTTGGATCTCGTGTATGTGTGTTTGTGAAGATAGATGTGATAGAGGTGTTATTGAGTATTTAGAGATATCTCAACTAATGCCCTAGAGCCTCCTTTTATAGACTAAGGAGTCCTTAGTCGGCTTATATTATATTCTAAATGTCTCAAGATTTTCTAAACATAAATCGTAATCTTCTAAATAAATTACATGTATATCTGTACATAATTAACTCAACTAACGTATCTTCACACGTATTCTTGTTTCTTAAATAATCTTTGATCTTTTTAATCGTCTTTACTCTTGAAATTAGAAAGTTTCAAACAGTAGTAAATCTTTCCACCCAACAGCACTAATAAACATAAGCAGTGTTTTATATTAGTACTTGCAAGTATAATATACCACTAACAGTTAGTAACTTGTTCTTGCAGTCTTAACTTTTACTACTAAAAGCACTAACTACTTAGCTTATTTTTTTAGTCTTCAACACTGAGCAGTCTTACTTCAACTAACAGTAGTTACTTTATGTATCAGTATAAATTAATATAATAGTTGTAATGCTGTGGTAACATTATACTACCAGTACTAACCACTTAGCATAATTTCCATTATGTACCTATAGAGCAGTAACTTCTAAGAATCCTTGAAGTCTTTAAGACACCAACATTCCTACCTAAACTTGTATTGTTCATCATCTGAATTTCATGTTTCTTTCTTTAAAAGTCTTATCACACTTAGGAAGATGCATTCAAAACATTCAGTTTCCTTTCGGTATGATTTACCATAAGCTTAGCAATTGATAATCATCTCATTTTGATGATCAGTTTGAAGTTTCTTGTTGAGCATATTGGTGATGGTAATTGGTGTAAGGGGGTATCTTCTTTCAACCAACATAAAAATGTAAAGATTATCAAATCTTACAAAGTGAACTCCAGATGAATCAATCAACTTCCAAGTAGTCACCCTGTATCCTTGCAACATTCTCCATACATCACTTTTTATGTCTGGTTCAAACATAACTCTCAAATCTCCATACAACACTCTTTCAAATTCATCTTCAGGCCTTGTATCACCATACTTTGCCTTTACTATCTCCAAAGAGCTTCTAAATTTCTCTTATATTTTTCCTTGTAGCATCCTTATCTTTAGTGAGTATCTCTTAGAACTTCCATACTGTCTTATCATACTCTAGTGTTACTAACATCCCCTCTTTATGAAGCTTATAATCAATAATCACTAGCAATTTGGTAGCAAGTGGTATAGCATCAATTGCTATATCTTCATCCTTTTTAATTACCAAAAGCTTTTTTAGCTCAACTTCATCATCTTCTTCAACTTCCTCTGACTCTTTTTCTTCCTCTACTTTTTGTTTCTTTAAGGATTCTTTCTGCTGTTCTTTCCCTGCTCTTTTTCTTCCAAGCATCTTCTTTCTGCTACCTTTAGTTGTTTCCTCTCTACCTTCTTCCTTCTTTTCTTTGTTTTCCTATACCTCAGAACCCATAGCTACAAAGGTATTTACTCTCTTCATTTCCTTGTCAAACAACTTTTGAATTTCATCAAAACTCTTTCCTTTTAGTTGTTTGTATGTATATCCACCCATGTGCTTAAGATAAGTAGACATTTGAGTTCTCTTTTTTTGCCTTAGTAGGAGGTCTGTTTCTCTTTTCTTGTGCTCTAAGTGCAGCAAAATGCTTTCTTCTTTTCTCCATCAGTTCCATAAACAGTTTTGCTTTTTCCTCATCTATCAATTCTTCTCTTTCCTTTGATTGGAGTCTCTCAGCCAGCAGTCTATCAGCCTCTATCATAGCTTGTGTATTTTCCCATGACTCAATCAATGCTATGTTGGCTTTTTCTTCTTGTTTTTTGTAGCTTTTGCTTCTTTAATAATCAGCATCCAAACTTAGCTTGAATATCTCTTGCAATTTGTTCATCAAGAGAAATTTGATTTTTTCTCTTCAAAGGAACTTCAGGCTTAATCATAATACCTTTTCCTTTATCTTTAGAACTTGAAGGTTTTATCTCTTGTGGAACTCTGAACTCACTTGGCTCCTGAACAACCACCCCTTTATCCTTGGGTCTTGTAGTTGTTGCTGTTGTAGCAGCAGTAGTAACAACTTTAGGCTTAGCTGCTTTAATCTGTATAAGTGTCTGAGCCAAAGTGATTTCCTCATTTGTTGTAGGAACAACACTATCATCACCAGCAGTAGTAACTGCTTCACCAGCAGTACTATCATTAGTCTTAGTACTCTGTTTATCTTTTCCCTCCATCCTTAGCTTACAACATGGCATTACATCATCCTCTAAAACTTCAGAATCAAATATTAAGTCATCATTTTGTTTCTCTTGAGCTTCATAATCCAAAGAAAACTTCAAAACATCACAACAATATCTTCCAATATCCTCCCCTGTTTGGATGCTTTCAGGAACACCCAAAATCTCCTGGTCTTGTAGGACTAACTCTTTGAGACATTACTAACTTCAGAGTCTTTTTCAAACCAGTAGGTCTTGATATTTTCCTGAGTCTTTTCAAACTAGTTGATAAGAATGAGGTTCTTTTTAGTGAAGAAGCATCTCATAGTCATAGCTTCAAGGTTGTAACCCTAGTACTAAGATAGAGTACTCGTATTATTATCATTAATAATATTGAAGCATTTTGTTACATCTTGTGTTCATTCATTCATATACACTTACTGTTCAATTGATAATACTTCTAGAGTATTAAAAAGTAGATTCCGTATACTCTTTAATATACACACAAAGTTTCTATCAGTGTTATTTTGAATTTATCCAAGGTAACATACTCTTTACAAGGTAAGGAATCGATCTTGATGAATTCAAAGAGCCTGAATTCAAAGGCTATGGTCCTGAGAATAGTAAAAAAGAGTCTAATGTTGCTTGTGAAAAGGAATCAGATAATTCTAAGGAGAATTCTGATAAGTCTTTGGTAAAAGAACAAGAATCACAGGTCAAAAGTAGCTTTGTTGAAGGTTGTGGGTCTAACACTAGTAAGAGTGTTAGTGAAGTAGAACCTAAGAAAGTTAGGGAGAATAATGATGCTCTAATTATTGAGGATTGGGTGTCAGATGATGAGGAACAAGATGAGTCTATGACTAAGCCTGAAAAGAAAACTGTTATTCCTACTGTTGCC
>BQNB010080029.1:14334-30057 GCA_026074375.1 Tanacetum coccineum | reverse complement strand
GGGGAGTAGAGTAGGGCAAAGAGATGCTTCGTAGCCGAACCACTATAAACTCTCGGTGTCTTGGTTTGGTTGTTTCTTTCCTTATCTCTTTACATTATTATTGTTGTTATTTAGTTTTCGTTTAGATAGTTATTGCTTGTTCATATTGTGATTTGATTGAACATATAACTCGGATCTATACATTTTTGAAAGTAAACTTTTAAACAGTAAAACAAACGTGTAAACTATTCAACCCCCCTTCTAGTTTCCATACAAAGAATTCAGAAACAAACTGTAATATATCGGTTTTGAATAACTCCCAATACCTCTTAACAAGAGAAAAAGTGAACCCGTTAGGACCTGGCGCCTTATCATTATCACAACTCCACACCACATCTTTTAATTCATGCATAGAAATCGGTCCAATTAACATGTTTGATTGCTCCTCTGATAAATATTTAAACCTTGTACTCCTTTGAGAGACTGTGACATTCTCCATTCTTAAGAATTTACCCCTGAAGTGATTCAAAAACACCTCCTTAACCTGGCTGGGATCGGAGACCCAAGTACCTTCTCGTTTTATACCCTTAATAGCCAAGTATCTTCGCTTGCTATTAATAATCCCATGAATATACTTTGAGTTTTCGTCGCCTTTTATACTCTACTTTATTTTAGCTTTTTAAGCTAAATCTTTGATATCTTTATAATCTAAGCTATATAAATTTGACCTTGCCTATGATCGTTTCAACCTGTCTTCATAAGTAGCTAACCCTTGGTCCAAAAGATCATCCACCTGTTTTATTTCATCTCACAACATTTGCTTTTTATTATTTTTTCTATCCTTTGTTTCCTACTACCAACATTTGATATTCTCCTTTAGCTTTTTTAGCTTGTTTTTAAATTTTATAGCGGCACCTCCTTGGACTGTCTGATCATCTCCATTCCAAGACGAAACTACCGCATGCATAGACGGAACTTGAACAATTTTAGTGGGGGGGCCTAAAATTTTTCTCGGGAGGGCCAAACACGAAATTTACAAAAAGTACCCTTAAGTTCTAAAATATTTACACTATCAACCCCGAATCTTGGGAGGGCCACAGCCCCCCTGGGTCTACATGAAGGTCCGTCCTTGACCGCATGCACAAAATCTTTTTCATCCAACCAAGAATTAAAGAACCGAAAAACTCTTGGACCATAATCCATTGCCTCTTGCTTTAATAGAATTGGTCGATGATCCGACACCACGTTATTAAGGACATTAGCTGAAAGGTCTGGACATACCACACTCACCCCTTCACTAATAAAGAAACGGTCAAGCTTAATCATCTTTTTACCATCCGAGCTTAACCTTGTAAAAGCATACCACCCATTGGAACTTCCAAAATCCGAGCTCTATCAATAAACCTGTCAAAATCATTAGCTTCCCTACGTGAAAATTGGCATCCTCATCGTTCTCCCTCATCACGCACCGCATTATAATCCCCAAGAAGAATATAGTTACCATCATTAGATGACATATACTCTGATATAAACGTCCACAACAATCATTTTTGCCTAATATCTTGTGGAGCATACACATTCATCATAGTAACCTTGAATCTGTCAAGAATCCATTCTCCATGAACAATCAATACATTTTGATAACTAGAAATTTTATGACACGAGAAAACCAACAGATCCCAAATGGACATAATTCCTCCCGATAACCCCATAGCACTACTAGTAGCAAAATCAAATGACATATTACCCCATAACTGTTTCACCATCAACATATCGATCTTGGAAGTCGTGTCTCCTGGATCCCTAAAAACACCACCTTGTTTATATATTACATATATTAGAAATTCTTCTCCTTTTCACTTTATCCTCGATACCACATGAATTTAACGACATAATATTCATTTATACCCATTTATCTCTCCTATGCCATTAATGATGTTTTTAAGCGACTCTTGACACCCTTGCATATCATGTCCTAAAGCACATCCAATCTTAATAAATCTAGACATGTCGTTAATCAATGATGTTTCATTACTTCTAGTTTCCTTGTCACCTGGATTAGATACTGAATTCTCAGAAAAAGAGCATTTTTGTACCTCATTTGACTCACCCTTCATTTTCTCTGAAGTCTCCTGGCCATCTTTCATTTTTTCTTCAAACCTCGGTGGTTTTGATGGAGTTGTTTCATCCGAATTACCTTCCTCCATCTCAATATTGTTAATCCCCTGTTGCTCATTAATCACTTCATCTTTACCATTCATACCCTCCTGTAATCGTACATCATCATCACGGACTAACCCATTTTGCACCGGTGGTATCGAATCAATATCCTCTTCATGTAAATTACAATCATCAACGCTGTTTTTATCTTCCATACTCTGGGATTCAATGGAGTCATCATCTATTGAAGTGTCCCAACCCTTACTGTCCTCTTGTTTTTTTTGCATTTTTGGTACCTATTCACTTAATTCCTTCACCCATACATTATAACAAGTTCCTGCTACCACGACACTCAATTCTCCTTCAACCTTACATCCTACTTTAGCTTTTATACATATTCTGCCATTACCGACTCTGCCTCCTTCATCATCCATATACATGACTTCCCCTCACTCCTCTGCAATCTTTCTAAATGCACGCATCGACCAAGCAAGGATAGGCAGACCATCAATACGTATCCACACCACCTTATCATCAACCACAAAATCTTTTGTCAACGGGCACAATTCAATGAAATAAATTTCATATCCTCCCGTTGTTTGAAATGTAAGCATGCATTTCGATTATCAAAATCCATCCATACCCATGATCCTCCAAGATAGTTTACATCCACATTATGAAAACAATCTTTCACATATACAACCTGTATGTTTTCAATGAGGCTTAGATTATGAACTTTTCCAAGCAGAATAGTACCTTTGTTAGTAATAGAAGACATATCACTTTGCTCAAGATACACGACCTTTTTCTTTTTCTCCTTCTCCATTGTCTTCACATCACTTTGTTGTTTAAAGAGAGAGACATACGAATCCTTCTTATTATCTTGCGGCACAACTGTCCTATTTTAAACATTAGCATGCACACGAGCATCTGGTTTCCTCCTCTCTTCGACGTTAGTTTTACGTTCAAATCTAGAGACTGAAGCAAACAAATGATACATCCCATACCATGAAGCAATCATTCAGCTGATTAAAGAATCAACATTGCAAACCCTAATGAATCTCACAAACACAAATCGACGTCCTAACTTCGACATTTTTCGGGCAATATACACATCCACTATCGTTTCAAAAACCTAACATGCTTTCCATAGATCTCACACCTCCCAAGTTTTTGGAAAATTCGTAACATAAACTGACGTAGCAATATTCTCCAAATCCTTTGTATTAGTTTTGGTAGCATTACCTGGATGATTTCCATACTTTCTATTCCGATCAGATATGAACGTCCATCTCCATTCTGACTGTCCTCTTTGTGTCTGAAGGTTTTTATACTTTCATAACAATTATATTAAACCATAACATCAAAGCATAGAATAGCGGAAGCAAATAAAGGATCAAATAACATGCTTGAATAATTAACCGAATTAGGGTTACATACCTTTTGATTCTAGCCCGAACAAGAATCAAATTGCTTAGCGATTATCTCCAGAACCCTAAAATTGGGTTTATCGAAAACAATCCAAGAACATTCTAAAGAAAGTTGTAATACGCTCTTGTACACACGCTTATGTAAACGAGTTAACCAATTACTAAGCTTGATAACACGTAGCTTATTAACCGAATGATTCGATCCGATCAACCCAAGGTTATGGAGCCCCGAATGAAGGACAATAATATGATAGATTTTTAGGATTATTGTGTATTTCCTTTTCACATCTCCATGTAGGTTTTTTTATATGGCTATTCCATTCCCCTATGTAACATCTATTCATTAATATCAATTATGTACCATCAATTCTTAATTATGTAACATAATTATGTAACATTATGTAACATTAAGTAACAATAATTATGTAACATTATGTAACATCAATTATGTTATTATGTACATGTCCTTGTCCTTATGGTCGTTAGTCTTTTCCGTTAAATACTTTTACCGACGTTAAAACGTTTACGGTGGAAAATTAACAAATATATTTAATTTATTAATTGTTAACCAAGTGAGTGCCAAACCCGTGATCTTTGATTTTTGAACCTAACACACATCTATTAATTTATCGTCCATAAACTAACAGCTCCCACTTGGACATATTTTAATAGTGTGATCACATCGGTTAGCGTCTAGTTACACGCCGATGCCTCTAGTACGATCTCAAGTAAGGTCTCCTGGAAAAACCTTTTAATGATTCATCATTAATTATTATCCTTTTGGTTTGTAAATTTTTTAAAAATTCTAAAAACAATGTTAAAAGGATATGGATCTTAGACATTCCATAATTAACAGAATTATGTTTCTCGTTTATCTGATTTAGCAAGATTACCAATCATACTGAACATATTCCAGAAAATTTTGGGTGTGGCCACACATACATCTTACCAATCCCACGAGGGGCCCAGCTGTATTAAACTTCAAAACGTATTTGAAGGAAACAAATCATTTATTGACTACAAGCAAAACTCATGAATTTTGCAACACTTCTGAAAACAATCCGCGTATAGCTACCAGTTACGTATAGCGTTAAATTGCTTTACAGAAATGCACTAGATCCATGACAGTTTCCTGGTATCTCAAGTCTGAGGATAACTATTTATGATTTACTTAATGACAAGATCCATAAAGTACAATCACATAGTTGGGATAAGTCCTATATTCAATTCATCAAATATCATTTAAATTTGGTATGTAATCACATCAATATACTTTCAAGTATACCCGACCAACATTTAAATTTGTCTTGATTTAATAATATTCCCATATTATTAAACGACAACGGACATTTAGAATAATTTAATATTCATGGATCTAAAACATGTAAAATAGGATACAAAATTAAATAACAAAATAAACACAACCATCATTTTATTTTATCAAATAATAATGTTTACACATCCTTTATCCAAATACTAATCACAGATATGCATGAAACTACTAGCTAATCGAAGTCCAATTCCATTGGCATGTTCACTAACTTTTCCTCTAGGTAAAGCTTTAGTAAAAGCATCAGCTAGGTTTTTATCTGTGTGAACTTTTATTAACTTGATTTCACCACTCTCGACTTGTTCTCGAACATAGTGATATCTCCGCAGAAAATGTCTGGCGCCTTTCATGACTCCAGGTTCATTGGCGAATATGATTGCAGCAGAATTGTCACAATACATATTAATAGGTTTACTTATTGAAGGCATCACTCCAAGATCTTCAACAAACTTCCTAATCCAAACTGCTTCCATTGCAGCTTCTGACGCAGCCATGTACTCAGATTGTGTCGCATGCATCGCAATGGTAGTCTGCTTCTTGCTCTTCCAGTCTACTGCTCCTCCATTGACAACAAAGACATAACCCGTCTGAGACTTTGTATCATCTTTATCGCATTGCCAGGACGCATCACAGAAACCTGTAACATCAAGTTCTGTATCTGGATTTCCGCCATATACTAAAAACATATCTTTCGTATTCCTCAGATACTTTAGAATATGTTTAACAGCAACCCAGTGGAGCTTCCCCGGATTCTGTTGATACCGACTGACCAAGTTTTGAGCAAACGCCACATCTGGCCTTGTGCACCTTACAGCATACATGATAGATCCTACAGCCGAAGCATAAGGTACCCTTTTCATGTAAGCTTTTTCCTCATCTGATGAAGCACACATTTCATTACTCAAATCATGTTTGACTTCCATCGGTATAAAACCTTTCTTAGAGTTTTGCATATTGAATTTCTTCAATATCTTATCGATGTAAGCACTTTGGTTAAGTCCAATCAACCGCAGAGATCTATCTCTATATATCTTAATTCCCAGAATGTATGCAGCTTCTCCTAAATCCTTCACAGAAAAACATTTTCCAAGATAGTCCTTAACTTCCTTAAGCTTTGGAATGTTATTTCCCATAATCAAAATGTCGTCGACATATAGGATTAAGAATACTACATCACTCCCACTAGCTTTGCGATATACACATGGCTCATCACGATTCTGAATAAATCCAAACTTTTTGATTTCCTCATCAAATCGTTTATTCCATTGACGTGATGCTTGCTTCAAACCATAAATGGCCCTTTGAAGTTTGCATACACCGTTTGGATAATTTGGATCAACATACCCTTCAGGTTGCTCCATATAGATGTCCTCATCTAAGCGACCATTCAAGAAGGCAGTTTTAACATCCATTTGCCAAATCTCATAATCATAGTACGCTGCTATAGCTATGAGAATCCTAATAGCTCTAATGTCTGCTACAGGAGAAAACGTCTCCTCGTAGTCAATCCCATAGGTTTGAGTGCAGCCTTTAGCTACCAGACTTTATAGGTGTGTACTTTACCATCCAGGTCAGTCTTCTTCTTGAAGATCCACTTACTCCTAACTACCTTGGCATTAGGAGGGCGGTCTATTACAATCCAAACTTTATTAACTTTCATGGATTTCATTTCCTCATCCATTGCACCTTGCCATATTACCTTATCAGTGTCAAGCATGTCAGTTTTATAATTAGCAGGTTCTCCAAGATTACCTACTTCATCATCTTCAACCTCCATGTTTAGACACAGACGGTTAGGTGTACGTTTAGTCCTTTCAGACCTACGAACAGGAATTAATTCCGATGGATAACCCAGATTTCAGGTTCTACAGGAATTTCACTAGTGTTTTCAGAAGGTAATGTATCCATATGATCATCTTCTGGATCGTAATCTCTCCCACTGAATTCTTGAGATATGAGATCTCTTTCAAGAAAATCTCCATACCTAGCAACAATTACTTTGTTTTCAGGTGGAAAATAAAAGTAGTAACCCATAGTTTCCTTAAGGTATCCTACAAAGATACACTTAACAGATCTTTGTTGGAGTTTATTAGCTGAGTCACGTTTCACATACGCCTCGCAACCCCAGACCTTTAAATAAGACAAATTCGGTGCTTTGCCATGCCATATTTCATATGGTGTCTTATCAACCTTCTTAGTGGGTACCATATTAAGAATACGAACAGCAGATTCTAAGGCATAATCCCAAAAGGATAACGGTAGAGTAGTAAGATTAAACATAGATCGCACCATATCCAATAATGTATGATTTCTCCTTTCAGATACACCATTTTGTTGTGGAGTATATGGAGAAGTAAGATTCTGAACTATTCCATTCTCACTTAGATAATCTTTAAACTCTTGGCTTAAATATTCACCACCTCTATCGGATCGAAGAGCTTTAATCTTCTTTCCTAGTTGCAATTCTACTTCTGCTTTGAAAACCTTAAATGTTTCAAATACCTCATGTTTATGTTTAAGTAAATAAACATATCCATAACGACTGAAATCATCCGTAAAGGTTAAGAAGTAGCTAGCACCTTTCCTTGACACATGTCTAAGTGGTCCGCATACATCCGTATGTATTAAACCAAGTAGATCTGTAGCCCTTTCAATATTTTTATTAAAAGGTTTCTTTGTCATCTTCCCAGATATACAAGATTCGCATTTATCAAATGATTCCTCATCGATATTTTCCAAAATACCTTCACGATGAAGCTTTTGCATGCGAGTCTTGCCAATATGGGCAAGTCTACAGTGCCAAAGATAAGAAGAATCCAAGTCTAACTTTCTTTTTTATTGATGCTAAAAAAAGAATTATTATTATTCTTGGGAACATTGTTATTATGTCAGTTTTAACACACATTCACGTATATAGCACAAAATGAATATACCATTTAAAGAAAACATAAATTACATTACTGCAATAGTATGATGAAACCAAGATCCAACCAAACATGAAAGGAAACACACCTCTAACAATAGAAGGTGCATATAACAATTGTTTCATTTCAGTACTAAACCCGAAGGGTAAAACTAAATCAAACATTCCTATGGCTTCAACAGCTGCTTGTGTTCCATTGCCCACTTGCAGATATTGATCCCCATAAGATAGTTTCCTTTCTTCTTTAAATCCCTGCAGCGTATTACAAACATGAATACCGCATCCCGTATCATATACCCAGGAATTTAATTTGTAAGTTAGATTGAATAACTCAATTGCAAATAAGTTACCTGAAACTGCAGCACCGGGCTCAGACTTCTTCTTATTTGCACGCAACTCTTCGATATAAAGAGGGCAGTTCCTCTTCCAATGCCCAGCAACGTGGCAGTGGTGACAAGCTTGATCCTTATTAGGATTTTCCTTTCTCTTCAAAGGATTAGGCTTAGGCTTTGGATGTTTAAGGCACAACTTGCTTGTTCTTATCAGCCTTACCCTTGCCTTTGACCTTCTTGTTCACTTGCGGTTTTGGCTTGTTATCTCTACCCTTTTGTATTGTAAATACTTAAGGAGTAGGTGCTTTGTCTTTCAAACCCTTTTCGAAGTCAATGAGCAGTGCGTGTAGCTCAGTAACTGTCTTCCCCACGCAATGCATTTGAAGTTTATTACAAAATCACCAAATTCCCGTGTTAATGGAATTATTGATTAAGTTAATAGCCCACTATCTTTGTGTATGGTTTCCAAGTGTATGTTATTGGTCCTTGAGTTTCCTTTCATTTCCAATACATGTTCACTAAGGGTTTACAGGGGCCTGTTTGAAATACGTAGGGCATCTACCAGATCGTAGTATTTCTACAGCAGGAGGCTTCTTAAAACATTTTTTCGAAGTTCAGCAGCATGTTTTGGGTGGTTAATTTTCACAACTACCTTTTGAAGGAGCAGGTGAGTCTCATTTTTCCAAGCGTTAATACAAGCCACATCAGAGTGCTTTTATTTCTGCCTCTTGATTGCTGCTTTGTCTGCCTCAGTTGCACGTTTTTATCAGCGGGTTGTGAGAAAGGCTTATACAAATAGTACAAAAGTATCGTACTCTCAAGACAATTCTTAGCGAGCGATACCATTTCATTGAAATTTTAGGCAGTCAGTGTTTCTCGTTCAAAGAAAATAGTCTTGAACGCAGAACTTAAAAAAGTGTTATGTTTGGAATGAGCCATTTCTACAGAAAAAGTTAAAATAATTATTAGTGTTTTCGAATAATACCTTTTTCATAGAAATAAATTATACCTAGGTAATATTCATATAACCATAGTATTTCTTGATAAAACTAGAACCCACATTGACTTAATACTCATCAATCAGTTGATCTGCTAGTGATGAATGTTTCAACGTTGTAACTTGTGAACATCAATTGACAAATATTTTTTCTTTTCTAGATTATTTATGGGATTTTACATTGCCAAACGAGTTGCATTGTAAACATGTTTCTTCCCATCTTATGCCTTTGAGGTTTCTAGATTTCTCACTAGTAACCTCAATTAAGTCATTCTATCTATATTAGAACGCAAACTCTTCTTGAGGTCCTCATCTTAATCATGATAGTTTTCTAGTCCGGTTCGATATACTCCAAGGTATAACTTGACTTAATCGCAATTTTCAAGTGTCCTTTAATTAGATGGCATTAGGATTAAGTTTAGGGGTATAATTTTGACATGATGAACAAAATTTTGTATCGAGAAGCATGCTATACAACTCTATAGCATATGTTTAATAAACATTTTTATTAACTTTTAAGGTGAAGATTAAATAAACATAGTTTGGTTGAGGCATTGGATGAACCAATTAAAGAAGTGCCCTCAATTATCGTCCACACCGTACTTTGCATAAGTCTTTCAACTTAGTGTTTCGGATGTGGAATTGAGGCAAATCAACCTTATGTTTAATTTTGTTCTTTTAAAAAGTCGTAGGTAACTCCAATCTTGACGCACAAGCAAGCCAAGAATTCGGTCAGCGGTGGAAGCTTGACTTACTTTCTTTAGTCGGGTATCGAACCAACGACGCGTTAAACTTCCACACGTTTGTCAATTTGATGGCTTTCTAACCATTTAGTACGAAAATTACCAATCAACTATTTAATCTTCAAAACAATTCTTAATTTTTTTATATTGATTTAGTCCATATTATTTTCTTTGTAAAAATTACCCTTTTTTGTTTACAACAATTCGCCATAATTAAATAAACAAAAACAAGTAATTAAAATAATTGACTAAACAATAAACACATAATAACAATTTATATGCGTTAAAGTAAATCATGTAGCCACATGCAATCCTTTTATACGATGAACCCTAATTTTAAATTCTAGGTTTTACTTATCATATATCCAATCAAGAATCAATATATAAGTCTTCCCGAATTTTAGATTTATCGTACTAAAATTAAGTGGTCAAAATATACACGTAACAAATTACTTCATATATTCTCATGATCCATGATAAACATGCATGTTTGTCATGGATCCACACAATACACATAACAATTATCCCGTAAAGATCGTAACCCACATACATGTCATAACAATTTAATCATGTATATTAAACCTCTTTAATCAAAACATGTACTTTATGGTTTCTTATATAAAATTTTCGACTAAATTTTTTTTATAAAACCCTTTCATGTATTTTAACATCAATACAATATTAGTTATTGATTTTAGGTTTCGGTAATTATCAACATGTTAAAATGGCTCGTGATGCCACTGATGGTTTTTATACTTTCATAACAATTATATTAAACCATAACATCAAAGCATAGAATAGCGGAAGCAAATAAAGGATCAAATAACATGCTTGAATAATTAACCGAATTAGGGTTACATACCTTTTGATTCTAGCCCGAACAAGAATCAAATTGCTTAGCGATTATCTCCAGGAACCCTAATTTGGGTTTATACGAAAACAATCCAAGAACAATCTAAAGAAAGATTGTATCACGATCTTGTACACACGCTATGTATCGAGTTAACCAATTACTAGCTTGATAACACGTAGCGTTTAACCGAATGATTCGATCCGATCAACCCAAGGTTATGGAGCCGAATGAAGGACAAGAATAGTGATAGAGTTTTTAGGGATTATTGTGTGTACCCTTTTCACATCTCCATGTAGGTGTTTATATAGGCTCCCTTTCCCTAATGTAACATCTATTCATTAATATCAATTATGTACCATCAATTCTTAATTATGTAACATAATTATGTAACATTATGTAACATTAAGTAACAATAATTATGTAACATTATGTAACATCAATTATGTTATTATGTACATGTCCTTGTCCTTATGGTCGTTAGTCTTTTCCATTAAATACTTAACGACCGTTAAACGTTTACGTGTAAAATTAACAAATATATTATTTATTAATTGTTAACTCGTAGTGAGTGCAATCCCGTGATCTTGAGTTCGATCCTAACACACATCTATTAATTTATCGTCCATAAACTAACAGTTATTATGTTTACGTGCTACTTGCTTGTTTACAATTGTCTAGGAAACAAAAGCAATGATAAGGATAATCTAAAAACCAAAAACAAATGCTTTAAGTAACTATATTATGATTTTCAACTATTTGAACTTGGAACATGCAATTTCTACATGTTTCTATGGTCGTGAATGCTGTAAAAACAAGTCTCTACATGATAAAAAAACCATAAATACAAAAATGAGGAATTTAAGTCATATTAATCATAATAGTAAATATGGAGTAATAGCCTTGAGTAACATATGGAGTAATGACTGGAATAATATAGTCAAACTTGAGAGTAATGCTGAGATAAAGATAAAACTAAAAACCTGGAGTTTAAATAAATTCGTAACTGATAAACAGAGCAGTACGCCGCACTTTTATCAAAGTGCGACACACTTATTGAAAACAGATAAAGTACGCCGCACCAGTAACAATGTGTGACGCACATACAGGTCTGAAGGCAAACATGAGTCCACTATGAGTAATTTGTGCAAATTTTCAATCCATAAATGTTTATTGATGCTTTATGAGTATGAAACATGGTTTAAGATTATTTGTACTAACCAACTAACGTTTACCTTGATGTTTTGTGATATTAAGATAAATATGGATCCAAACACAAGTATTGGAAGGTTGTGCCTAGGAGAGGACAATCATGATTCATTAGCTGAGGGAAGTAAGGGCAAAGAACAATAGAATGGACCAGATTACCAGGATACTGCTGAGAGTGAAAGGAAGAGCGCTAAGATTTTTACTTTTTATCAAATGGTGGAGGACGGAGAACGATACTCTTTGCCATGCTACGTAGGCGTATTGCATGCCTACGATGGAGAGATCAATTTAGCACATGTGAAAAACTTGCTATCCAATGAGTTTGCGGTAAAGATGTGTTTAGAGTTTAAAGAAAAGGATGGAGAAAAAGTGGTGAAAAGAGAACTGTTGGTATCTCTCAAAGGAGAATTTTACTTTGTCAAATTTATAATCAACCCTGAGGAGGATGATACTGAACCTTGTGTGATACTGGGTAGGTCGTTTATTAGGCTTGCTAAAGGAGTTGTGGATTTCGTAAATGGGATAATCACTGTTTATCCCGATTTTGATATTTTCTGTGATGGATCTGAAAAGGCTGAGGAAGATAACGATGACTCGGAGTTGATGTTCGATCTGGAAGGAACACCAGAACCTAAATCAACTGAACTCCGACCATATGTTTGCAACATGGGAAAGAGCGCTAGAAACAAGAAGAGAGCGCTCGAGAGCTTTCAGATATATTATCCAGACGAAGGACCGTCTAGGTCGAGTGGTAAATCAATGACACAAGAAGAGGTTGCACGTCAGGAGTTAGCTTTTAGTATTTATCAAAAGTATGAGCTACTTGAAGAATACAAGCTTGTGCTGGATGGTATGATAGAGAAGAAGGAAGAAGAGGCAATTATCAAAGTGAAAGGAAGTCTTGAAAGAAAAAGAAGACCCAGGGGCATTTGTTATACCGATTAGACTTGAGGCGAAAATTAACCTCAATGATTTGGTCGACACTGGCTCCGAGATAAATGTGATGTCGTATCGGGTATATCAGAAGTTGGGACGTGAGGAAGTCAAGAGAGTTGACCGGGACATAACTATGGTCCTGTTATATTATTTATTTCTTTTTCATTTTACATTTTTTCTTGACCGTTGTAGGCTATTAGATCTGAGGTCGTTATCTCGCCGTTTTTGTTTTCTCGGCATGAGATTTTCTCTCTTTGAGGTTAACTCGTTGTGAGTAAATTTTGGTACCAATTAAATGAAGATAGAGATAAAATATGTTACAATTATATTGACTTTTTTTCTTCATTAGAGCTTGTACACAATTCATGAATATTTGTACTACTTAAAAAATTCATTTAATGAAAAGAGAAATGTGTAGGAGAATTTTGATCTTTGCATAAGATGTTGTACATCATGCATTAAATTTTGTATTACTTAAAAAATTGCATTGCATTTATGAAGAGAGAGATTCCAAAATGTTTTATATGTAGTATAGATATGAAGAAGAAAAAAGTTCACATGGGCCGGTTTTAAATCCTTTTGTGGCATAATAAGCATGATTACCCGCGCGTTGCTGCGGGGCGTTAAATTTTCCCGCGTTGTTGCGGGGCATTATTTTTTTTGTATGTTGTACGGGTTTATTTTTTCGGTCTCAAGTTTAATAGTTTTTTTTTCCTATATGAGCTTATGTCCGGGATGTTGTTGCGGAGCGTTAAAAAAATTTCCTTCTTTTTTGCGGATTTATTTTTTCCGTCTAATGTTTAATAGTTTGTTATTTTTTATATGGGCTGAGTTGTACGTTTCTGGCCATGTCGATTATTTAAAAATTATTACGTATCGAAGATATTTTCACGGGTATTTTTTTTCCTAAATAAATCGATACTTTTTAAATATTTTTCCCTTTATTTTGTGCCAACCATTTTTTTATTGGGTCGGCCTAAAGTGGGAGTCCAAGTAGCACTGTAGCATGAACAGTGCAAAAGAAGACAAAATAAGAATTTCATGTTTAGTATATACGGGTTTTTTTTTAATTGTTTGTGCGGGTTTATTTTTTCGGTCTCATGTTTAATAGTGCGGGTTTATTTTTTCGATAGCATTTTTGATAGTTTTTTTCCTTATATGAGCTTATGTCCCGCTTGTTGTTGCGGGGCGTAAAAAAAATTTCCTTCTTTTTTGCAGATTTATTTTTTCCGTCTAATGTTTAATAGCTTATTATTTTTTTATATGGGCTGAGTTGTACATTTCTGGTCATGTCGATTATTTTAAAGTTATTAGGTATTGAAGATATTTTGACGGGTATTTTTTTACCTAAATAAATCGATACTTTTTAAATATTTTTCCCTTTATTTTGTGCCAACCAATTTTTTTATTGGGCCGACCTAAAGTGGGAGTCCAAGTAGCACTGGAGCATGAACAGTGCAAAAGAAGACAAAATAATAATTTCATGTTTAGTATATACGGGTTTTTTTTAATTGTTTGAGCGGGTTTATTTTTTCGGTCTCATGTTTAATAGTGCGCGTTTATTTTTTCGATAGCATGTTTAATAGTTTTTTTCCTTATATGAGCTTATGTCCCGCGTGTTGTTGAGGGGCGTTAAAAAAAATTTCCTTCTTTTTTGCGGATTTGTTTTTTCCGTCTAATGTTTAATAGCTTATTATTTTTTATATGGGCTGAGTTGTACGTTTCTGGTCATGTCGATTATTTTAAAGTTATTAGGTATTGAAGATATTTTCACGGGTATTTTTTTACCTAAATAAATCGATACTTTTTAAATATTTTTCCCTTTATTTTGTGCCAACCAATTTTTTTATTGAGCCGACCTAAAGTGGGAGTCCAACTAGCACCGTAGCATGAACAATGCAAAAGAAGACAAAATAAGAATTTCATGTTTAGTATATACGGGTTTTTTTTAATTGTTTGAGCGGGTTTATTTTTTCGGTCTCATGTTTAATAGTGTGCGTTTATTTTTTCGATAGCATGTTTAATAGTTTTTTCCTTATATGAGCTTATGTCCCGCGTGTTGTTGCGGGGCGTTAAAAAAAAATTCCTTCTTTTTTGCGGATTTATTTTTTCCGTCTAATGTTTAATAGCTTATTATTTTTTTATATGGGCTGAGTTGTACGTTTCTGGTCATGTCGATTATTTTAAAGTTATTAGGTATCGAAGATATTTTCACGGGCATTTTTTTACCTAAATAAATCGATACTTTTTAAATATTTTTTCCCTTTATTTGTGCCAACCAATTTTTTTATTGGGCCGGCCTAAAGTGGGAGTCCATGTAGCACTGTAGCATGAATAGTGCAAAAGAAGACAAAAAAAAGAGACCAATAAAACAATTATAAAATAAATTAAGAATCTGTCACTTGCACCAAAAAGACTTATGACTGTCAATAGCTTAAGCTTTACAAATGAAACAAAGAAAGATGGAAAAAGAATACATGTAGTAGTAGTTTAAACAAAAAACATCAGTAGCCATTATTCCTATGAAAAAAAGTAGTAGTAGAACTTATATTATCAAACATATTATGGGAAAGATAATGCATTAAAATTTTGCTTTGACACATTTGATCCATTTCTAAGATAAATATGCAGGTTCTCGTTTCTGGCCAATCTAAGTCTTATCAAAATTACCATATTCCACTTTGTGCGTATAACCCAATCGCATGCTGTTTGTTGTCTAATGTGTACAAAATTAACTAAAAATGTTATAACAGTAGTGGGCAAAACTAAAGGTGGACTTGTGTAGCGTATCTTCCATCCGATGTTGAATATTCAGATTCTCAGGGGCAAGGGTT
>BQNB010080029.1:0-13613 GCA_026074375.1 Tanacetum coccineum | reverse complement strand
GAACAATTGTAAAGAACAAATTCGTGTGTATGAATGATTCAGATCAAATAAAACTTTTACTTTTGATATACATTGATTGCACTTCAAATTCGATCCTGGAAATAAGGTTAAGACCTGTAGAACATTAGTCTTGCTCTAGAAATTGGTGCAATGCTCCCAAATATTGAGTACCTTCAGTTAAGGGGCAACCCACTAACTGGACATCTTCCACCCTCTATATCCAATTGTTCTAAATTAAGAATTCTCGAATTGGGTGACAACAATTTTAGTGGCAAGTTGACAATCGATTTTTCAAGACTAAGAGATCTTAATCAAATGTTGTTACCTAATATCAACCTCCATGGACGCGGAGAAGTTGCTGACATGAAGTTTATTGATTCCTTTGTTGGGCCAAAACCCAATCAACCGGATTAATCCCAAACCCGCTGGAAATCCCAATAGAAGTCAAACGGGTCAAAACCCAACCCAACTGTCAAAGACAGTTAAATAACTGTCAAATGACAGTTATTTCACAAAGGTCACGACGGTTCACCAGAACCATTGCAACGATTCAAACTGAACCGATACAACCTTTAGATCGCACCTTTTCAGATTCTATAAATAGGAACAATTGTAAAGAACAAATTCGTGTGTATGAATGATTCAGATCAAATAAAACTTTTACTTTTGATATACTTTGATTGCACTTCAAATTCGATCCTGGAAATAAGGTTAAGACCTGTAGAACATTGGCATCAGAGCTTTGGTTGATTAACCAAGAATCATCATATACCGCTTTCATTTTCTGCCTAGTTTCGAATTAAAAAGGCCACTTCTCCAGTTTTTGCAAAACAGCCAGAAACACAGATTCGAAAATCAAATAAAAGACAGAAAATTAGATCATCAAGAAAAGGGAACAAACACACCTGTTTGAAGATTCGATTGAATCAATCCCTCATTAGAATCATTCACTGATTCCACTTATCCAGAAAGCCCCAAATTAATAGGCGCACAAGATCCCCAATTGATTGCGAAACCCTAATTTTTCGTACAAAAACAAATCAAGGGAATCACCAAACTACGAACACAATCGTAGTTAGAAGAAGGATAAGGGCCATCCTCAACGGTGGATTAATCACCATCGAAGACAGAGAGGAAGAAGAAGAAAGAGAACCATCGGTCGCGACACACAAACAAAGAAAGGGAGTCGCTGTGTGTTGGGCAAATTAAGGAGAGAAGAAACAACTACGTAAAGATGACATTCAGAAGTCTGGCACGAGAAAAGACTTATGCACACTAATAAAAAGATTGCAAGGTAACATATGGGTATGTAGAAATCAGATGTATCAGTTGCTTAAGAAGAGCCACAACTGTAATGAATTATGACAAGCTGGTTTCCAGATGTGTAATAGTATCAAACAAAGTAGATGATACGATACTTGACTAGTCAGATTTATTTTCCATTGAATTATAGAACTACTAAAGACTAGAGAAACAACCAACAAAACTAAAATACAAGTAGCAGGTGTTTGTAAGAAAATCCGAATCAGTAGAACACCTTCCATTCTAACAGCTACCAAATAAACTTTTAACAAGAAATCATCGAGAAATTCAACCCAAAATACAAATAAAACTTGCATAAATTTATAGTCATGAACCTTGTTTCAGAGAGTGTTTATCTAATCTTATTTGATGTGGCTTATTGAAAATTTGATAAGCTTATAATCTTAGTTTTGTTGTCTAATGAGCTTATAAACTTTATAAGCTCAAGGTCGCTCATAAGCCGACAAAAATTAGCTTATCAAAATTTTCAAGAAGCCCATAAAACGAGTCAAGTCAAACACCCCCCAAAACTTTATTTAACACTAATAATGCAGTAGCCTTAAATGTAACAAAGACCTAACCAACATCTAGTAAAGCAAATAACATAACAAAGCAGTTAGTTACCAACTTAACAGGGGTGACAAACATTAGAAAAAAACATCAAAACCACACTACGACATGCATATCTGATAGCTAAAAAGATAGATTAAAAGTGAATAAAGACGAAAATTTTATTTATAAACATTTTACTACACCTCACGTAATCGTTCTTGTAAGTCACTGGCAATTGTTTTCTGCTCCTCAATATCTGTCCGTATTTCTGACGAGGATCAATCAGCAAGCTAAATGAAACAGAAACGGCAATTTATTAGCAACTGTTTTTTAACATCAGATTACAATAGGAATAAAATTTGTTATCACGAGAAAACATAAACATAATACCACTTTTCTTTATATCTTGAACAGAAAACCACCACAGCAGACCACTTTTCTTTATATCTTGCCACCTCAGAGGTTAACTCTTGCACCACTAGTAATAACGGTCGTTCACCATCCTCCCTCACTTCTTTAGCTGCAGCATCTTCTTGCTTAGAAGCCTCTTCCACGGAACCCTATTACAACAACACAGGTTAGCTATGTTAACATACATTCAGAAGTCTGATTTCTACATACTAACCACCTCCTGTTAGTTCAAAGATGATTGTTTCAACCAAAAATAGATGTCAAATTTCATTAACAGAAAGCTATTTGCGAAGAACAAGCAGCTAATTCATGTGTTCGTGTGCACTAACAATTGGTCGCTAATTTGCTGCAATAACGGCAGCTAATTCGTGTGTTTGTGTGAAACAGGAAGCTAATCAGCAGCTAATTCGCTGCACTAACAGGCAACTAATTTGCTACAATAATAGGCAGCTAAATCGTGTGTTCGTGTGCAATAACAAGCAGTTAAATTGCTGCAATAACAGGCAGCTAAGTCGCTGCAATAACAGGCAGCTAAGTCTTGTGCAATGTAATGCATCTAATATATCCTTTCCTAAACACACCCTAGTCCCAGTCTTCATCCATAGAAGTTTCGTTGTATGGTTCTTTTCCTTTAGAAAACATATATACAAAGAAAAAAAATGCATTAGATAATATACTGCCGATTCAGTCAAGGACTATATTAGAAAATTATTTCCCACTACTACAGAATGTGCCTTGACTCATGCATTAAGTTCAATCATGATACATTCAAGTGGATACAAAATCTATACAATGGTTACCTAGCTAAGGATCTTACAAAAATGATCTTACTCTTAAGATTTGTAGTATATATATAGCTGAAAATAATGTTTAACGCTACACAATCACTAGCCGACAGCTTTGCCAACCCTTGCACCTGAAAATGGGACATTAAATTCTGGTGTATGATTGGCATTCATCATAAGATAAAAAACAAGCGGTATACAGAGTGCGGGAGAATAACGCCAATCAAAAACCCTAAACCCGATCAAACCCTAACCACACGATCAAAGCTCCGACTTTATAAAACTCACCAATTTTACGATTATGTAAAGCTCGATCGATTGTTCATGACTTTATAATCCAGAATTTTGTTGAAATTGAGAGTCTTTGATAAGGTTTATGGTTTGATATGCGGTTTTGAGTATGGGTTTGAGTATTGACTGAAAATAGGATTAATCGTTGTGAGTTTTATGGTTTTGAGTATGGGTTGGGTCGGGTCAAAAGATCCACGGGATTTTAAGTATGCGTGATTTGTTTATTTATTATGATTTTTAGTATAACTAATTTGTTGCGAGTTTATCGTTTTGACTTTTGATTAATAGTAACAAAGTGTTAAAATTTTATTTAAAATTAATGATACATTGTGACTTTTATTTTAGGGGAAATTGTAGTGGGGCTGCGTTCAAGTGTGAAGGACTACTATATAGTGAGAAGGAAAGTAAGGATCTTGGCCACTCCTTGCAATCACCCTATTGTTCGTTCTGTTATATGGACTAGAGTAATCAAACAAAATCCACTCAAATATCGTAGTAAGGGTATTTTTGACATTTCAATCACAGAAACTCATATATAATGAAAAAAACACACACATGATCACATTCAAAGGTGAAACACAGAGACCTATACTAATCCTTCCTTCTAAAACCTACCTTTCAATATGACCAACCTTCCACCACAATCAATAAACCACGGCTTCAACACTTATGAAAACAATCGTTTCACCACTATCAAAAATACGCTGTCACTACCTGATCAAACACTACACATGTTCACTGCTTGACCTTTGTTTACACCTTCACAACCGTCACTCATTACCGGAAATCATTGCCGGATTTGAATAGCATCAGAAATCGATGTTCAATGAATGGAGTAAGAGGAGAGTCCTAATCATAATTAGGTCTAACATTTGATGTGATTGCTGAAGAAGATGAAGTTTTCAGTTCTGGTTTCACTTAACTTTGGGAATATCATTTATTTATGTTATAATTTTCTATTTATTTTTCAATTTATAATTTTTTTTTACACATTTTTAAAAAAAAAAATTTTTTTATGTATTTAATCTTATATTTGTACAATTTGAATATAAGTCATTAGTAGCGAAATTTTTGATGAAATTATAAGTAAGTAATTTTTTTTTATGATTTAAGTTTAGTAATACCATCTTTACACGTGCAGAAGTTTATTTAGAGTATCTTCACAGATGAAAGTAAGTATCAACTAGGAATATAAGTTTCCATTGTAAATATTGCAAATTAGGTCTTGATTGTTATAGGCGACTTAATTATTTTGCGTAATATCTTCATGAATAGAAAGCTTAGTATGAAATTAGTTTTTGATCTTACTAGCGGATTTGTAAAGTATCTTTACATGTGAAAATTTTAGATATGAATCAAATATTGATGTTACTAGCGCGGATTTGTAAAGTATCTTCACATGTGAAAATTTTAGATATGAACCAAATATTGACTTTACTAGCGGATTTGTAAAGTATCTTCACATGTGAAAATTTTAGATTAAGCAATCTAATACTTGATGTTAATAGTGGATTTGCTAAAGTATCTTCATATGTGAAATTATTTTAGATAGGGAATGGGTACTCAGAGAATTTGTCAAGTATCTTCACATGTGAAAATTTTAGATAGGGTCTGGATGTTACTAGCGGATTTGTAAAGTATCTTCACATGTGAAAATTTTAGATAGGAATCAAATATTGATGTTACTAGCGGATTTGTAGACTGATATCTTTAGCTTTTGTTTCTTCTTTTATTTGGACTATGAAAGTTCTAACAAATGCTACTGCAATTCAGGCAACAAGACATGCTAGACATATTTATTTTGGTACTTTCTTCCAATCTGGCAAATGAAACAGGTATTTAATCCTATCATTTTTATACCTACATATGTAGATTCTATTGTGAAACAGGGAAGAGAGCTTACTTCCTCGCATTTGGAATATGACCTTTATATTTGAAAGATATGACATAATATGTCGTATAAAAGTTACTCTGTATATCTTTATATGATTGCTAGACACACTTAACGTTTTAGGTTTTTGTATCTTTTTGTAGTCAGTAGCAACCTATTTTAGTCATGTTATGTCTGCAATTGGTGGAAATACTACTAGTCCAGGTTAGTTAGTTGCATGTTATTAACGATGAAGATCTTTTATCTTCACATTCTAACAAAATCATGGTCAGGTGATGCTGTTGTGAATGTGTACATTAATAACGAGAAGAAGTTGCCTTTGTGGAGATGAGGATATGTTGGAGGAAGCCAGCAATGCAATGGCTTTGGATGGCATTATCTTTGAGGTATTTTTTACAGCATTCAATCTTGCAGTGTAGATAATACATAAAATAATATGAAGTAATAGTTTGGGTATTGTACAACTATTTTATGTATTTTAATCTCAAATTTCAGGGAGCACGAGTAAAGGTAAGGAGGCCTAGTGAATTACAATCCGTCACTAGCGCCAACTCTTGGTCAACGCCAACCTACACAAACTGAACTAGGGTGTTGTTCGTGGGCTTACTTATTATTTCCACAGGAGGCTCAAGTCAGGAGCTACTGGAGTCCTTTGTGGATCTTAGGGGTTTTTGATCCTCGTCGAAGATAGAGAAAAATGCAAATCATAGTTACGCGTTCTGTGTTTATCAGGATCTACTGTCATAGATATTGCATGTGCAGCTACCAATGGTATTAAAATGGGTGATAGAACCCTCACCGTTAGACGAGCTAACCAAGGTCAAACTCAGCCGAAGTGGAGAGTGTACTGTTACATCCACAATTACAAATTGCGCTGCAGGTGAGAAGTTTGATTCCATTTTTTACTTGTTTGTATGATCTGTATTTTTAAAAAGGTTCTTCTCCTTTCATATGATAATAATATTACTAAATTTATGATTGGGTCGGCTGTATACATATAATAATGGTAAATTGACACCTCAACCCTTTTGAACTCTTAGAAATGAAACGTAATTTGAGTTAACATAAGTTGAAGTTAAATGCTTCCAAATTGTCACCTTCTATATATGTGAATACATTTGATCAAGCTGCAATTCGCAATCCCCTAGTTTGGTTTAACTAATAATTACCACAATCTTATTCACAGAGACTGATGCTACAACCTGCGCCTATTGGTCCACCTCCCACCAAGGTTCTATCTTTAATGCAAGTGGTAACTGAAGAAGAGCTCATAAACGATGAGGATTATGAAGAAATTATGGAAGACATGAAAATAGAATGTGGAAAATTCGGTAAGGTTCCTTTAGAATTTGGAAATTTTTTTATGTGGCAAATCTTTTATCAATCTTTTGATTTTGGTTGTTTCTACATCTTTCTGTTTTACAACCTTTTGCTC
Organism: Tanacetum coccineum; assembly: GCA_026074375.1. NCBI lineage: Eukaryota > Viridiplantae > Streptophyta > Magnoliopsida > Asterales > Asteraceae > Tanacetum > Tanacetum coccineum. The sequence goes on along the minus strand of BQNB010080029.1, from coordinate 6,946 downwards.
TAAAGAATCTTCTCCTAAAATTCAGACAGAAGCATTCTTTGGCGTCTCTTTAATTCTATATCTTAATATCATATTCTATTTACACCGAGTATTAAATTAATGATGTAATTTAAATTATTCTTGCAGGTAAATTTAGTAAATGGGATCAAAAAATTCCAACTGACGGAAAACCTGTCCATTGTATTCAGTGAACAACCATTGAAAAGACTTTTGATATTGATTCATTATTTGCAGATTCAGGCGACTGTCCATGCAAAACACTAATGGCGTGATACGAGACCTCTCCCCCCCCCCCCCCCCCTAATGTGAAGTAACACATTTATATACATTCTTTATCGGGGAGCTTCTTACGATATTTTTTAGTCATCATGTAAGCATTGACAGGTATCAATATGACTCATAGCACTCATAATTTGAATTTATTTTCAAATCCTAAAATGGTTATTTATGACAGAAACCGTTAAAAGGTAAGCAATAACCGTTGTTGAGTTGTTTGAAATCTTGATGCTTTTGCCATACATGCGTTAAAGTTGCAGAATCTTAGACAAAGTTTGATGGTAGCCTGGGTTCTTGACGGCATTATCATGGCTTCTATCAGCTTCGAGAATGATTCCTATTAGGTGAAAGCAATCACTAATTTTCCTATACAATTCGAGCCCAATATTTTTATCTTGTTTTTGTATTTTTGCCTACGATTTTAATCAAATCGCCTGATCATTATATGCATACTAATTATTCAGGGAGTCAATGACTGAAAACTGCATCTTATGAGCTTGTTTCTCAATTTGCATCAAAGTCATAAACCTCTGAGGCTACTTCAGAATGCATTATTATGGATGCCTTCCCATCGGAGGCAGAAACTTAGGTGGTATCTTTCTGTGCTACTTCTATTCTCTGTTGACTAAATACGGTTGACACATTCGGGAAACCTTTTCCTAGATTCTTAATAAAAGATTGCAACTTTCTTACTTAAAACTCACTAATTTCTGTATTTGTGCCATTTGGCTTAGACACAAATTGGCGGAAGATGTGTTGCGTTGCTTTCGATCACCGATGCTTGGGGTCTTGGAAACCTTGCTCGGATTTTCAATAAAATTCCCATTCTTTCCTCAATGGGTCGTGAGAAAAAGTACCCCAATAGTGCATCAGCTAATTGTTGGTTCTGATATCAACCCATCATAGAAGGTCCGCTTTGAAAAGCTCCATTTTGCTGAATATCGTGATCCGAGGGCAAGTTCTTATACCAACTTTTTTATCTATTAAAAGCTTCGTGAAACTGCTCGCCTGGGATTTGACGAAAGGATTTAATCTTACTCCTAATGGCAGCAGTTTTACTTATAGAATAAAATTCATCAAGAAACGCGGATTGCATTTCAGACCATGAGTGAATACTACCTGGTTTGAGAGATGTGAACCAGGCCTTAGCTTGATCTTTAAGAGAAAAAGGAAAAAGGCGAAGTCTTACCCCATCCTTAGTGGTGTTATTAACCTAGTATGTATCCGCAATGGAGAAGAACTCCCGTAGATGTGCGTATGGCTCCTCACGACCTTAAGAAAAGGGCAATATCGCTTCGGAGGTCGGCTGGTCTCGCGAGAGAAGTTGCTCGCGCCCCCATTAGCCGCAGCCGGATAAACAATCTGCGAGGGATCCTCGAAGTTCCCCGGTCTGTAGTAGGAATCCACACCTCGTGGTGGGGATTCTGCTCCGTTGGCATCGTCGTCTGACATTTCCGTGAAAAGCTCTTCTAAACCTGCAAAATCAAGGTTAGTAGAAAAATGTCTAACTGCCTTCCTCCTCAACCTTGCACTTCTCTCTACTTCGGGATCGTAAGCTAACGGTGATGTACGTCCCGATCTACGCGTGCGCATACACTAACCTGCACACTAAAAAAAAACAAAACAAAACAAAACAAGAGAAAAAGAAAATCTTTTTGTATTATTATTATTATTATTATTTATCTGATATAAGACTATCATATTTTTTTTTTAAACAAGTAAGAGCCTATTAACTAAAACTTAACCAAGCGCACTCAACTACCCCCCGGCAAACGGGCCAAAATTTGATCGGGTCGTTTGTACCGGTCAAAAATAAACCTTAACTTAACCTTATTTTTAATTTGGGATAAGAAAATGGTCGAATTCTCAGGGAGTAAGTGATTTAATTTAAGTTTTGGAGTGATCACTATCTATAAAGTTTGGTTTAAAATTAAATAATAAAAACTACTATTAACTAAAATGTGAATATGCAACAAAAAGTTAAATAAGCATTAAAATAAGTATTTGTAAAAACAATTAAAGAAAAGCAATCCCTCACGGCTCCAGTTAAAATGGATATGACTAAGTCAGGACTTATTATTGTAATGTTTTGTAACATAGTTTGACATTATTTGAAAAGAATAATTTTGGGCACAAATTATGTTTACCAAACGAACCGTCTTAATCCCTTAAACTAACTAGACTCGGCACGAATCGTTGACAAGCAATAAAATGTCTTACAATAATCCCAACAAATAATTTTATAATTACTCAAGTGAATAATTTAGGTACAAGTTATGTCTACCATACAAATCGTCTTAACCCCTACACTAATTGGGTTCGGAACGAATTGTTGACTCGCAATAACGTGTCTTTTAATAATTCAATAAAGTAATTATATTAAAACATTAAAATCAAATTAAAGATATGCGTTAAAATCATATGAATTAATGTTTGACAAACAAAATAAAATCCGTAAACATGATCAAACCAAATATCTTTTACCGGGAGAGATTATAAGATTTTTAGCCACACATAGTGATGGAGATGATGAAATATTTTGTTGTCATGGTGACTACCTCCTTTTTTCTTTTCTTGTTTCGTCGGCGGTTATAAAACCCTTTTGACCGAATCTTTTTAATAAAATATGTCTGCTCCTTTTTTAATTGTGTATGAATGAATCCAAGGGACGATTTTTTTTTCCAAAAGTGTGTCCCACTTTCTGTTTTGCGGCGGCTGTCTCTTCTTTTCAATCCCTAGAATCCCTTCTCTCCTCCATTAACAAGAGAATGATATATATATATATATATATATATATATTGTTTCTCTGATTTGTTCTCCACATCAAAAGTCAAAACCACAAAAGCCCAAGATTTATTTTTCTTTTCTTTTGTATCTCGTAGACCATTTGTAGGCCATATTGGGCTTCATTACTCTTTTAGCAATATACAAGACTTAAGCTCATAATTCCTTTGCGAGTTCAATCCACGAACTAAAACGGAGCTCGAACGAAGAAGTTATGACCAAATCATTGAGACACGTCTAAATCTTTCACTCTTCATTATTTTACTTCATTTCTTGTCACATTCCGTGTCGTTTCACCATTCGCTCACAAAGTCTCCATTTTAGCTCCATTTAATGCATAACCTACATAAATACAAAACACACTCAAAGTACATGTATAATAAGAATTATATAATGCAGTTATGCGTAATTAATTGCAATGAGGTGTATGTAAATTACACCGCATCAATAGCGATTATTTTTAGAAACAATTTGAAATTTAACTGCATTGTAGTGCCAAGCGTCATCGTTGAGGTGGCATCTCAATCACTAAAACATATTTAACAGTCATAGTTTGCCTTATTATAAGTATATTCTTGATACAACATATAGATCTAGGATCAAAATGAGATGTTTCTTAAAATAAGAACGTTAAGAAGTATCTAAAAATCGCATATCCCGAGGTGCACCGACTCTAAATTAGATTGGCATCTCTATAATCTTAGATGCATTATAATGCATCATAATGTGTTTTCTAGCTTTTAATTAGATGCATATACGTATATTAGATGCATTTCATGATTTCTCTTGTTTTTTGTTCCTCTACATGTGCCAAAATCATGAAAATCAATTTGCACACCACTATACTACATTAAATTAATTTAGAAACTCGACATGGTACATCTATAATGATAGAAATGATCTAATGCAAGTCGATTGGGAATTCAAAATGTGTGGTTTTAGTAACTTTTCTCACCCATCTTTTTATTTAAATTTTACTTCTCATTGAATCACCTACTCTCGCTCTCTCTCTCTCTTTACCTATTTATTTCTATTATATTTATTCACATTTAGCTAATATGACTGTATAATACTGATTTAGTGACTGGATGCCAACTACACTCTCGATGAAATGACACGTCACAATGGCATTAAATCTTTTGAATTTTTTCTAAAAAATATCGTTCATGACAAGTTATGACATTGATGAACCTATGTCCCTATGGTTAATATGCAACAAACCTTAACCAAATTGAGCAGTTCATTGTGTTTTACTATAGATATAACAAATAATATTTATACCATTTTGTAAATTAATTTTTTGGGGTTTTTTAAAAATTATCTAGATAAACTCCCTAATTATGTAGGCATGCATTCATTTCAAATATTTCAAGATGTTTTTTGTTATACTTTTGATTCTTCGGGGTCATTTAACTCCATTGAATTGGTGAGATAATGGGCCTCATCATCTCCATATACTCACTCTTTAAACTATCTTTTGTAGGTTTAACATACGATTTTTTTTTATCTCATGTTTCACCTTTGCGTTGTTCAATTTGACAATGAGGTTCTTATGATGCTTATTGTAATTCGTTTTTTATATTATATGTTTAAAACTTTAGATTCTTTTATTTTAATTCTAACGTTCATAAAAAAATGTGAATTGTAAGGTGAAACCGCCAATGAAGGAATGTTCAAGGTAAATACTCATCGATATTATTTGCTCATATGTTTTCTTTAATATTTTAACTCTTATTTGATGATAATACCTTAATAAAGAATAAAATTTGTGGATCACATGAACTAGGGAAAATGATAATTGGTTGTTCCATCAAGATCCAATTTTCAATTGTTTAATTATTGTGTTTTATTTTTGTAAAAGATACTTAATTCTATATCAATCAATCAATAGTTACTTATCTTTTCTACTCAATAGTTATTTTTATTCCATTCACAGGGATGAGATGCCTGATGCGTCATTACTTCATCCCTGTATAAGTTACGATCCTACCTTACGCTAGAGGGAACTTCCTTCCTGGATATTCTTCATTGTGTGCGGACGGAGTGGTATGGATATTGAAGCTCAAAAATATCTTATGGTTGGTTAACTGAGTAAAAACTATAACAAAGACGTGATTGTTGTCGCATACTTGTAGTTTGTTTTTTTCAATCACCTTTATTTTGTTAATTTTATTTTGAATAGGATTCGTAGGTTTTTGAAGTAGCACCAACTATTAGATTGCGGATTCGGTAATATAATTCCCTTTCTTGTATTCTCGGTTCGTGATCGCTTATACCACAAATTAAGAATTATATAAAAGAGGAAGGTTGAGTGGAAAGGATAGCAGCCCTTCAGCAGCTTGTGCTTACCATATGGTCGGTACACTTGAAATACTCCTATATGCTAAAAAGAGCCGTCTGGTAAATAAACTATTTGATACCATTTCGCATCGATAAACACATAGGAGTTATTACCTCAAACGTATGTATGGCTATCTTACTTTGAGATGCATATATGCAGTGTTCAAACATAGCATGTTAATGTTGATCTTCATCCTCTTTGCGTCTAGTGTGCTGGATTTTGTGCTGTGGTAATTGCTTTTGAATCTTCCTTTAATATAAGGTTACCTAGTTTTGCTTTTCATTCTATGTCCCATTCTGTAGTAGGACTAATAATATCTTTATTTTGTTGATAACATTTATATGTATCTACTTTTTAGGCGTCGTCCTGGAATTACCTTGCTCTCTCTGAGTTTACTATTGAGAACAGAATAATGCGAGTTTTAAATTTGTTTGGCTCTGCGAACACTATGGAAGGTTGTCAAAAGTAAATTAAAGCTTAAAGTTTTACATTAACTTGGATGCTTAATTTATCTATATGTGACTATTTCTCCAATTACGAGTAAAGGTATGTTGGTAAATTATATATAAACCACAAAAAGTAGATACGCAACCACTCAAGGGTGACCTCTTGGGACTATCATCACTAAAATCTTAAAGGTCAAATCCTGGTTGATGCAAACAAGCCAACCTTCCGGAAAAGAGGAGGGCTTTACCTATGGATTAGTCAGTTAGAAGGTCGGAAACCATGGTTATGATGGTTTTTATACTTTCATAACAATTATATTAAACCATAACATCAAAGCATAGAATAGCGGAAGCAAATAAAGGATCAAATAACATGCTTGAATAATTAACCGAATTAGGGTTACATACCTTTTGATTCTAGCCCGAACAAGAATCAAATTGCTTAGCGATTATCTACAGGAACCCTAATTTGGGTTTATACGAAAACAATCCAAGAACAATCTAAAGAAAGATTGTATCACGATCTTGTACACACGCTATGTATCGAGTTAACCAATTACTAGCTTGATAACACGTAGCGTTTAACCGAATGATTCGATCCGATCAACCCAAGGTTATGGAGCCGAATGAAGGACAAGAATAGTGATAGAGTTTTTAGGGATTATTGTGTGTACCCTTTTCACATCTCCATGTAGATGTTTATATAGGCTCCCTTTCCCTAATGTAATATCTATTCATTAATATCAATTATGTACCATCAATTCTTAATTATGTAACATAATTATGTAACATTATGTAACATTAAGTAACATTATGTAACATCAATTATGTTATTATGTACATGTCCTTGTCCTTATGGTCGTTAGTCTTTTTCGTTAAATACTTAACGACCATTAAACGTTTACGTCTAAAATTAACAAATATATTATTTATTAATTGTTAACTCGTAGTGAGTGCAATCCCGTGATCTTGAGTTCGATCCTAACACACATCTATTAATTTATCATCTATAAACTAACATCGGTCATTGTTAGAGTAAACTGGAACTGTGACCAAATACAATTATGTGTTTAGTGGTATCACTGGTGGCTCCAATAAG
>BQNB010080028.1:0-30057 GCA_026074375.1 Tanacetum coccineum | reverse complement strand
TTTAGTTTACGCGATTTAACTTAACTATTAAAATTAAAAGCAAACGCGTACGAGAAGAAAAAAATTATGAATTTAATAGCGTCGTACATTGATAAAAAAATATACGGATTGTTACAGAAGTTGACATGGTAACATCAAAGTCAACTAAGTCCCTGATGTACACATTTTCCCCCATGATGGTTGCGAACTCTCGGAAGCATCATTGTCGTGTATGTCCATATACTCGAGAAGTTCTTGTCATAAGCAACAATCTTGAAAAGTTATGAAATACATTGAAGAACTTTAAAGGATTTTGCTTAGACTGTGAAGTACCATTGACGTTCTGTAGCTTCAATTATATTATGTGAGAATTGTTGATTACATCTCAACCTTAAAACTCTCTGGCTAACTTAACAACCTTGTATTCTATCGGCTATTGCTGTGACCACATGGTGAAGTAAACCCAATATACCAAACTTGAAAATGAAGTAGAATCCCCCAAATTTGTTACTTAATCTTGCACTGTTGTTGATTGAAGAACGATGTAAGATTAAATCTATAAGTACTCTATACTCAACCAGAAAAGTATAAGAAGTACAACACCTTTTGAAATTATCCACATCGACATCTGCGTGTGACACTGAGTACTATAATATAACTCCTTTAAGTGATAGCTATAACCCGTGAGCACTACAATGTAACTCCTTACATCAGGAAATAACTAGATAATCCAAGTCTCAACCATAGCTGTATATGTTCAAGCAAGTCATCAATCGATAGATTGGGTTTGAAGAAAAGGGGTAGAAAAATAGAAGGAAGTCTCGATGATGAAATAAGTAGACGCCTTCGTGAAACCCACTTCAATCTTAAATAAGGGATACCAAATCAACTTCGCGATCACTTGTCATCATCCGAATCATTAGCCGTTTTGACGTTGTAGTGAATCTTATTCTGATCGTTTTTAGTGTTATGTATTGTGTTTGTTGTGTTGTTGAAATCAATTAACATTCACGGGATTTTACAATTCTATGACTTAAACCATAAAAAAGAATCGACTTTTACGGGATTTTACTAAATCAAGAAAAAACCATGAATAAAAAAATAGCAATTTATTCCTGGCTTGCAATCACTAACATATTCTCATAATAGCTCAATTAGAAAAATTCTCGGGCTGCTAGAAAAACCATACAACCTTTTTGTCGTGATACCAATTGTACACAATAAGAAACACTATAAAACTTGACCCGGAGGTTGGATAAAATGAAAAAGATGAATAGCCATTTTATTATAGAATAAGGTGACAGGATGGGAAGGATGTGTGGTGGGATAGGTATAGAGAAAAAACACACACACACACACACTTTTTCAAAAGTGAACTTCACCCCTCCATGGAAGTATGGAGGGGGTATTTATAGTCCTGACATTGACTAGCTAAACTAACCCAACACGAATATAAATGATAAATGTAATTCCGGATTAGTCAACATATTTTAAGGCTAACAGAGTCACTTAAAATATTTTCTTTTTCAATTATTATATTCTCATTTTTGTGTTTCTCAACAGTTATCAGCACACAATCCATAATTTCTCTTGTCAAAGATGTTTCCAAAAGTCGAACACTTTTATTTTGAATTTTTTTTTTATCTTTTTGCGATTGTTTCTCAACTTTCTTTTCCATTGACTCAAAAATATCTAACATCTCCTGCACTTCTTCTGTAAGTTCTTGTTTGATTTCATTTGATCTTCTTCTCAATGAAATTGACATCGGAATTACCCTATTTTTATAAATTTGTCTTAACTCATCTTGACCATCATAAAAAAGACTTTGGTTTTTGTCTTTTAGAAGAGTTTCATCAATATTTGTTTGCAACGCACCAATGGCATTGTCCCGTTTTACAAATAATTGTAACAATTTACTTTCACTAGCATCTTTTAAAGGGAAATCCGATTAAATAAGAACAACTAGACACAATAAGGGAGTTGAAAAAATACTTTTGTTTCAATAAATTTCTTTTTGAGGACAAAATTTCCATCCATAAAAGAGCATTTAATTTTCATAATCCAGTTGAATCATTTTATCATTCATTTTCAATCGACTTTCTTCCGCATCCTCAAGAGTCTCCTCATAATCAGGTGAATCAATTTTTAATTTAGCACTCTGAATTCTTTCACCATCATACATTTTAGGTTGTGCTGCAATGACTTTCTTGAGATGTTCCGGATTTTGATAACCCAACCCAACTTTTAAAAACGGATCATAAACTTTATTTGGTTTTTCCCAAGCATATGAGTTGTTTGAATTGATTGGCCCATTTTGTAATCAATACGATCATGAGAACTAAGTTTTTCTTCGAGATCCACAATATCATCAAGATATTTGTTTTCTCTTTGTTTGAAAGATTTTTTAGCCAACTCAGTTTCATGTTTAAGTATTGCCTTTTCATTTTCTATCTTGAAAAATTCACCTTAAATCTTAAAAGCCTATCAATTGTGTCTTTGTCAACACGTATTTCACGTTCCAATTCTTCACATGCCTCTTGATATTTTGAAAAATGAATTGGTTTCTTTTCAAGTGTTTTTACCTGTTCTTTACACATCTCAAGCTCCTTTTGTAGCAAAGCTTTTTGCTTTTTCAGTTCATTATTTATTGTCTGTTGATTTTTAGCTTCTTTTTAAACATTGTTTATCAGCAATTGAATATCAAAAGATTGATCATGAGCATTTAAATCATGTTCATCTGTTCCACCGTTATTTTCCACATTAGGATCATCAGATATGTTATTGGAATCAATTTGATCATCATCAGATGTGTTAACAGTGTTAAGTTTCGCATGATTCTTGTGTTCATGAACACTTTTGAAAGACTCCATTTATTCGATTGATTTGCGAAGCATTTACCTCACTGACCGCATCAACATCATATTTTGGCTCAGCATTACCGTTGTCATTTGTTGGTTGAATGTGTGCCATCATGATTATTGCATCATTGTAGCCTCTTCAATGTAGTCATTGTCCATAAAGCATTGTCGAGCATGAAGTCATTTTCTTCTCCATTGAGAGGAGCTCTCTCACTCTCGACGCTTTCCATCCTTTTTATGTCGTGCAACAGCCATCATTTTGTTCCCGGTTCCCTGAAATAACCTTGCATCATGAACTTTCGCAGGCCTCAGATTTAATATGCGGAGAATACAATCTACCAGGCATCATCACACCTCTCGCTTACATTGCAGCATGTAGACATTGAACATTTGTCTTTCCCGGATTTGACTCAGTTCGTAGAACTCGCTTAACAATCTAATCATTTTCATCAATCTGTTGGATCTGACCATTTCTTGCATTAGTTGTTTGATTTCCTTTTTGTCTCCCTGCATTTCAGTTACTATTCCCAACATATCTAACACTCTTGCTTTGTATGTCAACCCTTCCATCGTATATTACTGCTTGATTCCTTGGCGACTCGACACAAGAACGAGCATACCTACCGAACTACTCCGGTAAGGAGTAGAGAACTTCTAAGTGATTGCTCTTGCTAATAACATCATTTTCGTTGTAAGCTTATCTTCTTGAGCATCCCTTTGTAACTCCCCTTGATAATCTTCTTCGTGATTAACAACTGATGAAGGATGAGTGACATAATATGGTTATGGTGTATTATATGAAGAACTTGCATGAGAATATAAAGAATGAGTATTTGAATGAGCAACTAGTGCTAATGGATCATGATTCCTTGCATCTTTATTTGCTTTGGATGCATTCACATGTGGTTCATATTGACTAAAAGCATCATAAAGATGATCAAAATCATTGCTGTGAAGATTTTGGCTTTGACGAATCATGGTAACATATTTGCTTCACTCAGGTTGTAATGAATTGAGAAAGTTGGTGTTGACGGAGATTGGTATAGGATGAACGTTGTTACGATCCATAACATTGATAAGTGTTTTTAACCTTTCATACATAGATGTTAATGATTCACCTTCCATTGCAACAAATTTATCAAATTCATTCATAAGCCGTGAGTGTCTCACTTGTTCAGTTTTGTCACAACCATGCATTAACCTTTTGATCATTTCCCACATTATTTTGGCATCCTTATACGCATCCACTGAATTGTAGATATCACTGGGTATACCTTGAAGAAGGTAACTCATCACTCTGATATCTGAAAAATATTGTTTATTGTTGGATTCAGTCATTTTACTAAGTGGTTTAAGTATGGTGCTTTTTGGATCATATGGTTTGTCTGGATTCTGAATCTCTTGTCTTACATACGTCCAACTTCAATTGAACGTCACATTCGCTTTCCGTCTTCCTGCTTATTATCCAAAAACCTCTTGAACCGACTTGCCCATGGCACATAACTTCCTTTTTCTAAAATTAGAGGTCTATCCAAAGCTCCCTATTCAGCAAGAGTTTGTTGATTTGAAGCAGCCATGATGTAAATCAACCAATGAATACAATGCAAACTAGAATCGTTTTAGAGATAAAGTCTTGCAATCGTGAGATCAACAAGCAATAACAACTAAGTTTGTATTACAATGAATCCGAAACCTTGAAGATACGAAACCTTGTCTTGTACACAAAGTCTAAGTAACAAGAAGCCTTTATACGAAACCCAAATTTCCGAAAGTAAGAAGATATGAAACCTCTGAAACAATGTTACGAAACCCCAATCACTATGTTACGGAACCTCTGAAATTGTGTTACGAAACCCAATCATTGTGTTACGAAACCTCTGAAACTGAGATACGAAACATTCAAATTCGAAAACTGAATTACGGAACCTTCAATTAGGAAAGTTGTGTTACGAAACCTCTGAATACGTAACCAAGTTTTACGAAACCTTAATTATACGAAACAATGTCAATAATGTATTATGAAACCTCCTTTGTGAATCCTTGGAAATACGAAACCAAAAATAAGAAACCTTCATATATGAAACTGTGTTACGAAACCTTTTATATGAAACCTGTGTTACGAAACCTTAGAGTACGAAACCAAAACCAATTTTCTTGATACGAAAACCACATATTGCGAAAGCTCCACATAATACGAAACCAAAACGGTTACCGAAAGCTCTAATATATAAAACCTCAACTTTCGTAAATTCCAAAACTTCCACAACTTTTTTGTAAACTCACTAAAACGTTAATTTTCGTAAAGTCGTACATCTTACAGAAACTATGATTAAGAACTGTAGATTTGAATTTTGACAGTTTAAAGTGATCAAATCAAAAGTTATCTATTTCCAAATTAAAAACTTTCTGAAAGCTGTAACTATTTTCCAAAAAAGCTCAGAACTGTAATAACAGAAAGTGTTTCCCCCCTAAAAAACAGTTCTACCTTAAGTACACCCTAAAACATCAACATACAAACAAAACGACAAAGCCGATCTAAACTGAAACACTAAAACCAAGCTTATTCCGAAACCTTGTTTAATTTCATACAACACACGAGTTACCCACAACACAGATCTAATCTTCACGATCAAGTCAAACAGTCCCGACTCAAACGACATTACAACCTATCACTGCTATTCAGAACTCCAGTCACAACGTTCTCAGACACGACGTCACATCACGCATATACAATAACGCGATAGTACATAAACTGTTCAATCTCAAAGTCACACGCCAAAACTAGAGCCATCACCAAATATAAAACTCTCTCACACATTAGCGGAGACCATACTACCACTGCCACGGCCACTACGTCGTGTCCTCCATAGAGATCACACCAAAGCCCCAGTAGTATCTCCAAACACATAACACTGCGCACCTACACGCCCGTTCTCTACGATACACGAAAACCACAAATCAGAGCTCCCCGAAGTCGAACCGTTACTATACCACTATGCATCTATACGTCAACGCGATCGCGTTCAGACATTACCATCAACACGAACAAGTCTATCAATGCAGCGCTTAGACGCACCGCTCTAGATCAAGAGAATTTCTCTCTCACTCACACTTCTAGAGAGAGTTACTGGTCAATTAAAAAATAAGAAAAACGCGGCTCTACTCTGGGAAAGATCACTCAACAACAATATAGTTCACAACCTTAACCATGGTCGCCTCACATATCCTCTGCGTAACACGCGCAGGCGTACAATTTAAAAATTACTATTGGTTAAACCTTCTAATTTTCCTAATTTGGTCCAACTTGGTCAACATTTTCTTAAGTTTGACCAAGTTTGACTTATTACAATATAAATACAAACTAAACTACTATTTTACATAAGACCAATTCAATGTTAATAATTAATACTTTTTATATTCCTAACAGAGAGCGTTCTCAATTTGTTGCGAGTACACAATAAAGTTGGTAAATGCCTTGAAAGATTCGAGGCGTTAGACTCGAGATATGCTCAAGTCTCTTAATTAGGGGATACAAATGTTACTAACATTTGTCTCCAACATGAATTGCCAAATAAATAAGGACAAAGGCAAGGAAAAAATAAAGGAAATAGAAATAAAGGGGGGTGGTGGGGTTTGAATTGAATTGTAAGAATGAAGGTTTAAACATCTTATGTACTATTTAGGATTTTATGAAGCACTTTTATAGTGCTTATGTAATAAATATTATGGCTTTTTCTTAGCCATGAATGGTTTATTTAGTTGCGTATGATATTTTGCTATACAAATTTGGTGTTTTTATACTTGTATTAACCCATGTACTAAGGCCACCATAATGCTAATATGTAGTGCTTAGAAATATCTACATGTATGCTTGTGGTGTTTTTGTGGTGTTGAACTAACCTTGTAGCCATGATACCGCAATGGTGATGCTCCTTGGCCCATGGATCTATGCCTTTAAACAAGGGGAAGCAACAATATAGAGGGAGTTATAACTTCATCTGATTGTATCACCTACATATAATTGGTACCCCGCATTTTTTGCTTCGATAAAAAAGGGAGAAGAAAAAAAAGCTCAAGTGAAGTAAAAGGAATGTTTCTCATGACGTTATCACGAAACTCTAATCCTACTAATCTGTCACAACGAACTTCACACCACGCGACATACACTAGCACAGGTGCACAGATCGTACAATGACATGATTAACACACCCACATCACTACTGAGACCACTCACGCACACTCCAACAGAGCAGCATCAGCGCTCCATCATCCAGCCATGGACCCTCGCGACATGTATATGAGCATAAGCTCTATTAGATATTGAGACTATTGCAGCGACACTAGCTTTCAAGTTATCGACACACACACAGAATAAATGGATAAATATTTGTTACTGATCGTCGAGAGTAGAGTGTCTAGAATTAAAACAAAGTCTATCAACATAGAGGACTACAGTCAGTAGCATTACAGCACGATTTAAGCTGATATCACACTGACTCATAGCCACCCACACTTCATTGCAGCGGTCATACAATATCGAGCGTAATCAACGCTATCACCAACTCGTCATATCACCAGATTCAACTCGAATGTGACTCACAATGTATGAGATTCGTACACACATTTAGGAACAACACTTGCGAGTAGACTCCCATTTATTCGAGATGAAAATCAGAGGCGTTCACACGCGTGACATAAACTTCTAGTCTATGCGGCTGTATCTCTTGCGCGTCTATGAGCGGTCTAGTGTCGAGCTATATCGTAGGAATCAATCTGCCTCGCGGAGTCTTCCGCGAGAGAGCTATGGATTCACGATACCGCGATACACGCGATCTCAACACTCTGGTCGATTACTTCACATAGGCATAGTACGAATGACAGACCTAGTTCTAGTCTGTATATCTAACAACATCTAATACAACGAGATTGATTGGTTCATTATCATTATTCTAAAGGTTCTTCTTCTCATATAGGGGGAACACGACGATATATTATATCTTGATTTCTATACTATAAACATCAAATATATCTCTTACTACACATAGACTCACTTGCTCTGAGATGTAATGTTCTTCTATCAATGGGCTGTGTGTGGAATATAATATTCTTAATCGATATACTAGCGTGGGTACCAAAAAGATGGCAATAGTAATTGTTGTTGGACATCGCGCGAGACGATTGACGAGCAGTAGATATGAACTATATTAGATGCGCATGCCCGATATAGCTGAAAGAGTAGAGAGAGTCTATTAACTGATCGTTCAACATGGAAGTAGAGCATTTGATTTATGAGTATATTATGTGTGTGTAAGAGACTTATGTGAGACAGTGTAGCTACAATATCCAATCACTACCCTTTTTCACATCCTTCCACAGACTCTCTAGTAACTCTTCAAGTGCAACTGAACAACAACGAGTATCAAACATATTTATTCAGCTATTGCCTATTGAGTGAGCATCTTTACTTTTTGGATGAAAACAGGATATTCGAGAAAAAGGAAGAATTTATCAAGCAAAAAACGGGCAAACCGAGCAACGAATGGAATAGCGTGAAAGGGACAAAGGTCACTACAGAACTCAACAGCTATCAGAATAACCCATCATCAACAGTAGAGAGCTCAATATAGTCATGGACACACACACACAAGCAAGTCATAAGCCGAGCGATTAAAATGTTAAATGGCCAACCAGTACCCATCTAATGGACGGGTCAGCCCATTTAAAAAAAATATGATGACTAAATTGAAATTTCTATCTCACTCATATTGGGGTCTTGGGGGTCGGTCGTGTGGTGGGAGTGGGGGGGGACGGGGCGCGCGCGAGTGGGTCTCTCTTCTCTATTTGTAGCGAAGGGGTGTAGTTAGGGATTTAATATTGTTGTAATAGTTGGATTTATAGAATATGAAAATATCATTTTTGGATAATATTGGTAGGTATTGTTATTATTGTGTATAGTAGTAGGGTATAAGTGGAATTGTAGGGATACAAACAGTTCAATGTTGTTTATAATTAAAAGAGTATAATACACAATTTTCCCATAAAATATTAAAAATCAATTGCTTGGTTGTTTTCACATCAAAACCTGTAGACCTCAGACAAAAAATTCACTCTCTACAGCCTTCAATACACCTCTTATTGCCTTCACCGTTGGCAATCCCACTAAACGCCCATTGGTTAAAGAACATTTACAAAGAAAATCAAGGGTTTTTGATATACACGACTTGGGCACGCAACAAAATTTAAGGGATACCAAGATTACTTTGGTGACTTCCGATCCTCTCACACAACAAACACAAGGCTGATACACTCAGAGAAGCACACAATGACTCAAGACCTAAATATTATAGTATAAATATTCATTAGTTATACATGATCTCACTTCGCTACAATTAGTGTCGATACTATTAGTTTATCAGTCACTAACACACGCGCCAGCGATAACCTCATTTTAGTATCTTGACATTAATCACTAGCGCGATTGCAGCTTTACGGCACTGTCACAGAGGTCTCATAGTCTACAATTTTCAAGTTTATCAAATTTAAGTTTTTTTCTTTTAAAATACATGTCTCATTTACAATTCACTGTCTCATTCCAAAAAATTACTCTAGATTTACGCTTAAGCTCTTCTTATAATCGTCATTAGCGTCTAGCTCAAAAGCCTATACTACACAGATAGGTTAAGCTGTCGTTTGTCATATCACATACTACTTCAATCATACTACTAAAGAAAGATTCCCTTCACATATCTCTCAAGTATACAATCAGCTAGTTACTCTGATGTTACCTATTATATTGCTTTAACTTGAGCTAGAGATCTTAAGACACCGAACGAACTTGTAGATAGTGAGAGTATAAAGACAGAGCCCACGGGATTCAAGATAGCTATTATAGAATCTCATCGAGAGAGTGATATTCGCACTAGACGTCACTGCATTTAAGTGCAGCTCTATCTGTATTCACTACACTCAATGCACGCTATATTATACACGCTACTCACATCTCTTGTCTATGGAGTATTTGCTTATTTGTACTTAACCTTGCATGTTTAATATCTGTTTTAACAGACCTCAGCTTAAATCTTTGTTAAATCAGTGTTAAAAAGGATTTTAGAAAATTTAAGGAGTGTTTGGGATAAGGGTTCAAAGTGGGTCATTTTGTGTTAAAAACCACTTGGGTCATTTTGGCAACTTTAACCAGCATTTTTGAGTTATTTTAAATCTGTTTTCAAGAGTTTCAAGTGCTAAAAGTTGGTTTTAAGGTTTTCCCTAAATGGTCTTTAAAATTGTTGGACCAAAACAGTTTCTAAGTGCTTATTAGATTAAGCCTTTTAAAACCATCTTTTGAAACTTGTTTTAGAGTCTTTTTAATGTCCTAATGCAGTAGTGTAGTCACCTTTTATTTTACTTTTGTTTCTATAAAAATCTGTCAAAGTTTGTCAAGTCCATTTTTCAGTTTTTAAAATAGCTTTTTAATCTTCAAATTTCAGTGTCTTAAACTTGTTTTTAGCTTTTGAAACTTTGGCATAAGCTCATTTTAAGTCAGTCTAAATCTGTTTTAACTTATTTTTCATTTTTAAGCTTATTTGCTAGCTTATTTTAAGCCTGCAAATCACCAATTAGTCTTTTACAAAAACTCAACACACGCTGAGTTTACTCAGTACATGCTGAGTGGACAAGCACTTTTCACAAACCTTTTTCAGGGCTTATTTTTGTTTCAAATTTAAATCTTTTTGCTGTTTTAGGAAGCTCATAAGCCAATCTTTAAGCTTATTTAGCTCATTAAGCCATAAGGTTCCATCCTTGGGCTTAAAAATAAGCCCAAAGCCAACTCAGTACATAATGACTTTAGTCAGCATGTACTGAGTGCAAACCCCATTTTCACAAGGCTTTTTAGTAGCTTATATGATATTCAAACTTTCTTTTCTTTATAGATTATTGTAGCTTTTAGGCCAAGCTTTAAGCTCATATAGCTCATTGAGCCATAAGGATCCTTTTTGGTGCTTAAAAATAAGCCCGAAAGTGGACCCTTAGGCTGTTTTGCCTGCTGTCTTTGCCTATAGTGCTTATTGCTTATTTTAGCTTTTCTGTCTGTTCTTATTAGCTTATTTTTGATTGCATTGGCTTATTAGGCTTAGGTGTTCAGCTGTCTTAGCTTATCTTTGACCTCCCCTAGCTTATTTGCCCTTTAAATGCCCAACAGTTAAGCCACTTTTAGTCCTTAGTGTAATATTAAGCAAACTACCCTGTTTGTTGCTTATTTTTCTAGCTTAATTTTTCTTTTTGTAAAAAGTTGTTTTTTTTAATCTTGCTTATTTTTTTCATGCTTTATAAGTTTTTTTTTAAAATGAAAAAAATAGTTTGCCAAAAAGGGAGACCCAAGGTTCGAACCCTGGACCTCCCCCTTCACACTCAAACGTCTCACACACCACCTCTCTACTACAAGTCGCCCTTGGGTCTTTTTCAGTTTAAGTTTGCACCACTTTATTTTTATAGCTTTTTTTACCCTTTTAAGCCCATAAGCTCATTTCTGCTTATAACAGCTTATTTATAAGCTGTCTTTTCCAGCTTTTATTTTTCCTAAATCCAGCATACTCTAAACTACTTTTCTGTATTTTTTTCACATTTTTCCAAAATCATTTACTATTTTTATTCATTTTTTCTTTTCAAAACTGTTTTTAATTCATTAAAAATTAAATAAAAATCAAAAAAATATAATTTTTTCTTAAAAAATTTTCTTTTATCATTTAGCACTTAGTAAAATTAATTTTGTTTTTGTAGGGTTAAAATTTTCAAATTTCACTTTTTAAAGAACGAGATACGTCTCTCCGGTTCTCAGTTTTCTTCGTTTTGTTCACTTAAAAGCCTTCGATTAGGATTTATCTTTAATTTCCTTTAGTTAGGTCGTTAAGACTAGAACAACGTTAAAAATCATTTTAGGGTTTTAATTTTGTATAATTTAGTTTTTTTTTTAATTCGCGTTTTTAGGTTCCCGTCTTGTTTTTAGGTTTTAAGTCTTATTAGCTTTCGTTTTTAGGTTTTCTTAATTCGTTTTTGCATTTTAATTGTAGAAATTAGAAATCCCAAATCCAAAAACTCTCAAACCATTCAAACGCGCGATCACGAACGTTCTCGATTTTCAATTCGCACCTCGTTGGGAAGAACGACCTGGGGGATTTTTGATCTTACTTTGGATAAAAGTAATTATCTTTGAATCCTCTGGAAGTACTAACGAGTACTATAATTGAATTCTAATTAATTGATTATTATATATATTTATTTTATATATAGTAATCTCTCTAGTTATCATTTATGGCGCCGTGCCGTGAGTGTGATCTGAATAACGTTTTCGTTTGAAAGTTTAGTGATTGAAGACCCTTTTCCCCTCGTGAATTATAAATTTTTTCCGTTTGTGAATATTAATTTTTATTATTATTATTATATAAAGTTAAAAAATAAACAAATCAATACTTTTCCTAAAGTAATGGAAATACCAAAAAAAAATTAAAATGACCAACAAAAACAAATCGAGTTGTTAATCGTTATAAACGGCTCTCACTTTGAAATGCATACTATAAGAAGGTAAAGGCAAGAGGCCTTGATCCGAATAACATCGCCCTAAAAGGAAAGAACCTCTTTTTAATAGCTTCGGCAACGCTTAAATCCTTTCGCTTTCTTGTGCGTAACTTAAAGAGCTACCGTGGACTTTTAACTTTCGGTTACCAAAAATATTTTTAATTTTCTTGTTTTTAGTGTATGCAAACCCGTTCTTCTTCTAATTCTTTGGTAATTTAGTCTTACTAATCCAACCATTCAAACCGACGAGACGTCGTAATCCCGTAAGCGTACAAATCAAGAGTCTCGAACTCGATCAGCTCCTTGAAGAATCACCCCTAGTAACGAAGGCCGATCAACGTACTATGGCGAATTGCTCCGTGCAACGCCACGCGAGGGTTATGCTGAGAACAAATCGTGGGTTCTTACCTAATTCCTTGCTGAGGCACTTCGAGCTTAACATAGTCTCATTAATATGATGACTTCGACAATTTCTTCGGGACTTGAGGAAAGAATAATCCACATGACCACATCCGTTGGTTCAAACAAAATAACTTTCACCATCAAATACAAGGATGTGCCGAATTCAGCGATTAGCTCATGCTTATATTTCCTATCTTTTCTTGCGGGGGCAGCCACTCGTTGTCTTGAAAAAGACCCCCTCTGTCTATTCTCACATGGGGATGGATCACGTAGTCGAAATTCATTAAACGAATTCTTTGCCCCCACTCCTCAAGAACTACAAAACCTTCGAAATGAATTTTCTATATATTCAACAAGGTTTTTTGATGAAATCTTTCATGAGGCGATGGACCGATACAAAGATCCCTTTTATGGCTTGTTCCTCATCAAGGATTATCACACGAATTGCACCAACTTAATACATTCTTCTAACAGGCCATGAACCCCGGCCGAATAACCAAGATTCCTTGAATATATCCGCCGTGGCAATCTCTTGGAAAGTAGTTACTCAAGATGAGTTGACAATATCGTAAAACAAATCAAGTCCGTCTATTCCACAAAACAAACCGATTGTTTCTCAAGTGAATACAAGTGATGGTAATTCATTCAACTTCCGTATATAATGCCAATCTTAACTCATGCATTAAAATATCCAACAAGTGTTGTACTACCGGCTAATGACCGCTATTCTAAACAATTTCAAGCTACACCACCTCCGCTTCCTATCAAACAGCGCTCATCGATCGACGCAGATTTGCGTACATCTTTGTCGTGCGGTGCTCATCCTTATTATCAGTGTCTCGCCGCCGATGGCAACACTTTCCTGGAGTATCGGGATAATATCCAATGATACGTTGCAGCAGCCGCGGGTAACTACAATCAGGGTAATGGTGGTTATCGTCCTCCAGGTGTGGTTAATCAAACAAGACCAACCTGTTTTTTGTTCAACCAAAACGTGCAAAATAATCAGATCAAAAACCGATTAAGCGAACCTTCAAAGGAATATAACCGATGGAAACAATTTCAACCAAATGCAAATTATCAAGCTCCAATTCAACAAAATCAAAATGTTCCTTTAAGTGAATTGGAGAAATTTAAGAAAACAAATGAGGCTAACATGAAAGCCATGCAAACTCAAATTAACAATGTGAAAAATGAGTTAAGGAATGAAATGCAATCTTCGATTCAAGCTTCAATGTCAAATCAAACTAACGAGCTTAAGAACATGATGGCTAGTTTCTTTCAAATGAACACTGTTTCTACCTCGGGTTCGGGATCTCTCCCTAGCAACACCGTTGCTAACCCGAGAGGTGAATTGAAAAGCCATAACCCCCGAAGTGGTATTGTCATGTGTACCTTCCGTCCTATGCCATTCTCCCATTCATTAATCCGGAGGAGTATGAACGTGAAGAGGAGACTTTAACAACCCAACCTGTGAGTATACCTTTAAGGTCCCACGCTGCCTCAATCCAAAAAGCTAAACCATCCTTTCTCAACGAAATTTGTGATTCACGCAAAGAGATCCTCGTTCATCCTTCATATTCCTTAATCCTTCAAAGAATGAACCCTAAGAGAAACAAAAAGAAAAAGAAGAAGTTCAAAAATCCAAAATTTTGGCTAGTTTAAACAACTTCACATCAATATCTCTCTTGCCGATGCTTTGATTTCTAATCCTTAAATACCCAAAAAATGCTTAAGTCTCTCTCTTTCGTAATTCGTTCGTTCGACTCCCCCTCACTCGTCATCCATATGTCTCTCTCTCTTCCCTCTGCTGTTCTCCCGCCATCGCCCTCTTCTCGTCTTACCTCATCTCCTACATCCCGTTCATCGGTCTCATAAACCTCTCCCCTCTCCACTCTTTCACTATCGTTCGCTCGTCCCATCACTACTTCGTTGTCCAACCTCTCGCATCATCTCTTCTCCTCACCGCTTGTCAACAAGGAGGAAACTTGATTTGATTTGGCAAACACACCCCTTAATGAAAATTGCTCAGCGGTTATCCTTAAGAAGCTACCCGAAAAGCTAGGTGACCCTGGAAAATTTCTCATTCGTGTGGTTTTTAGTGAGCTCAATTCAAGCCCACTAGCTTGATCTAGGGTGCTAGCATAAGAATCTTGATGCCAGTCTTGTGTGAAAGATTAGGTATTATACCCGAGCTTATTATTCCACCCTAAAATAAATCTTGAACTTGCTAACCGAAATAATTGCACTCGAAAGGAATGTGCAAAGAGATGTCCTTGTTCCGGGTAGGAATAGTTCAACCATTCCCCGCTGATTTTTTGTCATTGTTGATTATGAAAGCGATCACTCCGTGTCCCCCCTCAACAGTGGGAAGACCTTCTTACGGACCGCTCGTAGCTTAATTGACGTTCATAGGAGAAGAAACGATTCTCCATGACGGAAAAGAAAGACTAATCTGAATATGAGACTATGAAAACTATCAAGCTATTCAAACGAACCTCATCAAGAATCAATCAACATGATTGATGTCTACAATGTTTCACATGAGGATTATCGTGAAGATTTGTTTGCAACAAGTCATCAAATTGGCAATTCCACTTCTTCCTCGATCACTTCTCAAACCGGACATAACTTCACACCGGAAGTTAATGATGATATCTTTGATCCGGAAGGAGATATTATTGAGAACTTGCTAAAGCTTGATAAAACTAAAGATCTCCCTCCGTATCATGATAATCAATTGAGTGGCAATCCCACTCCGATTTCGGAACCCGAGATCAAGCTCTTTTTTCGTACCCGAACAGCTTATCTCCCTCGATAGCACAATAGAGATAGAGTAGAATAGATGAATGAGACAACAATACTAAGCCGACAGCGCTCTCACATCATCGCATTTATCAGAAATACTCATATTATCCACCTGGAAATATAATCCTCTCTCATCTCCTACTCCATCACCACATTATACATACTATACTCCTCTAATGTGAACAGTACATCTCTACTCTCCTACTACACACGAGAAAGACACACATCGTTCAACACACGATCATTGCTCTCATGCTACTCTCTTAAACAACACTATCTTCTACACGGTAAAAACCAGATCTTATCTGGATCGTGACATCACAAATTCGTATACTATTATTAGACTTGATCGCGTGGTTCGACACAGATGACTAGCCTCAGTGGCATCATTACACATCACAATTTCTCACAAGAGTACCGATGATCTTCTTTCCTCTCTAAGACATGTCGACAGACATAGGTCCTTTCGAGAACATCAAGAAACTCTACTAGCCTAACAATGCACTACCTATCGAATAGACAAATAAGCACAGGTTCAAATCTCAACGATTCGGTTGAGTGAAAACATTCTACTTAAAGAACAATCTTAATGATAACCATCTTTCTGATGATGTTTCACACAAAGTGACACTCTCTTGACTGTTGCTCATGGTTCCCCCACACTATGAATGGAATATATGTACACTACACGCGAATCAGGAAAATCTTTATCTCGAGTGCCTCACACTGAGCCACACGATAAGATCTGACTCATGTTACAACTCTTGACATACCATATCCGACGTTCAACTTCTTCTGATGTCTCAAGACCATAAGCAAGATCACACAAACAGTCATCAAGTAATTCAAAATCTTCATCTAGATTGATTCATCAGTACATATTCACACACTAGAATAAGTCATGATTTCGCACATCCATCTTTCTCCGAGTTCTCGAGACTACTCGCTGAGTTGTATTCTCTGCTGAGTAGGATAATTTTCCTAGAGCGCACAATGATGCCTTCGCCTATCGACCCCATCATCAATCTAAGTTACCTTACTCACTTCTCCTCTATTGGATTGAATTAAACAAACACAACAAACATACTTCTTCATCCACCCTTGCTCAAGCCAATTCATCAATCTAAGTTACCTCACTCTCTTCTTTTCCCTTGGATTGAAATTTAAATCTCAAACAAACATATTCCCTCTCTTCAAACCAACACACCTTACTCTCTAAACAAACACACTTCTCTAATCACCTTTGATCTTGCCACTTCACCCATCTAACTTACCTCTCTTCATCTCATCCTCACCCTCCATTTAAAACTAAGATCAAGAGGCTCTTTTGCATCCCATCACCATCACATCATGCTAACTCACTTACACCTTATTCTTATCGTTCTCTCTTATCAGACATATGCTTAAAAAATTTGAAATTCAAAATTTAAATCTTCCCCGCTTTCTCTCCAAGTTAAGAATATGCTTAAAATATTCTCTTGTACCCTAACTAGCTTCTTTAAACCTTTAGATGGCTTTTTAATACTTCATAAACGTTTTTATCAAATGGATATTTGAGTTGGTTGACATTGACTTTAAGAATGATTGAAAGGTCATAGAGTGAAGTACAATTATGGGTTTAACAAGTGCGGGTATTTAAAACGCCAAAGTCCTAAAGAAAACAATTTTGGGAATCTGGCACACTGGCCATGCGTTGACACGTGGGCAGCGCGCCAGACGTGAAATTTTTTCCTAAAATTTAGGACTCTTGGCCTATAAATACCTCATATTGACCTTTGTATTACTCACCTCTTGCAAACATTCTTTCATCTCTTTTCTCTTCTCCTATCCTCTAAGTCTAACCTCTAAGTGTTCCAAACTTCTCATCTTATCATTCTATTGAAGTGAACACATCTCCGCAAGAGAGACACACAAGTACCTAATCCATACTTGTGTGTCTTGTCGAGGGTCTTCTTTCTCATACCATTTCTTTAGAATTGAGTCTCTAGGTTAGGTTAGGACTTGATTCATCTATCTATCTTTCAATCAATCGAGTTATAAGGGAAGTCTTGTATCCGTACGATCAAGCCTAGATCATTGGGGATCTAGTTAGGCTTTGGTAAGCTTCCAAGGGGAAGTCTTTGTGATTATAGATTAAGTCAAATCACGGGTTCTTAGGGGTGGATTTCAAGGTCGGAATACCATAGGTAGTAACTCTTCTTTGTGAACGTCAATCTTTGTGCATATCGGTGGAGTTAAATTGTAATATGATTTGTAGTCCAACATAAGGATTATACTATAATAGTATAGGTGTCGTGGATTCACAACTTGACATACAAAAGGACTAAACCCCTCCTTCCTGAACCAGTTTATATCAAGGTCTATCTCTCTCTCTCTATCTCTATTTACTTTATTGATTTCTTTTGCTAAGTGGATCTATTTTTTTTTTTTTACACACCACTCGGTTATTTCGAGGACTTGAAAGTTTTATAAACTTGTGAAGAAGTAAAGAAATACGTATTCACCCCCTTTACAGTTATACAATGTACTTCTCGGGAAGGATTTAATTCTTGAAACTTGAGTAAGATACTATGTTACTAATCCTTAGTAACCGTATAGGGGTAAATATGGTTTTCTTGACTTTCTTTAAAAACTTATAAAAACTTTAAGTCTCGAAAGGAACCGAGTGGTGTGATGATCTACTTAGCAAAGAAACAACAAGTAGATGGAGATAGAGACACCATGATATATACTCGTTCAGGAAGGGGGGTTTAGTCCTTTCGTACATCCAGTTACGAATCCATGACACCTATTACTATTCTAGTATTAATATATTATGGTTGACTATAAACCGTATTATAATTTAACTCACGGATATGCACTAAATCGATGGCTCACTAAAGGAAGAGTTACTACCTATGGTATTTTGCCCTGAAATCCACCCTAAGAACCCGTGATTCAACTTAAACTATAAACTCTAAAGACTTCCCCGTTGGAAGCTTTCCAACCCTGACAGATCTCTAATGATCTAGGCTTGATCCCTCTAATACAAGACTTCCCTTACAACTCGATTGAAAGATAGTTTGATACAAGAGTCAATCCTTAACCTAGCCTTGAGACTCGATTCTAATAGAAAGGGTATGAGAAAGAAGACCCTCGACAAAACACACAAGTATGGATTAGGTACTTGTGTGGCTCTTTTACAAAGATGTGTTCACTTTAATGGAATGATAAAATGAGAAGATTAGAACACTTCGATGATAACACTTATAGACTGAGAAATGGTTAGCCTCACTTTTGTTAGTGAAGCTGGCGTCTTACAACGTAAATTGGACTAGCTACTAGATTGTCTGCTTTTAGCAGGGATAATCATGTATAAGCGGGTTAAATAGCCTTTGGTTAGGCTATAATATTACCCCATGTCTCTCCATGGGGGGGTGGTGGATGTTCACTTGTATTTTTCTCTTTTCTTTCAATTTAATATTTCCCCTTCTTGTGTTCATCTCACCCTCTTTCTACTTTCTCTCATTAGAAATACAATGTCTCATCTTTGTTTCTTTGATCAACCAAGACCCCCCGATAAGGTGTTTTGTATCGCGGTAATCAGCGTTGTTTGAAGATGTTCACTTATATTTTTCTCTTAGCAGTGTGGCCGCTTCGAAATGTCAATGATGGGGGAAATGACATTTTTCCTTGGTTTACAAGTTAACCAATCCCCATGTGGCATCTTCATAAACCAGTCCAACTACATGTTAGAAATCCTTAAAAAATATGAAATGAAAACTTGTGATCCCGTTGGAACTCCAATGGAGATCAAAGAAAAACTTGACCTAGATCAAAATGGGACTCTAGTTGATGCAATGAAATCTACATAGCATGATTGGTGCCCTAATGTATCTTACGTCAAACAGAATGGACATTGTACATGCTACTTGTTTATGTGCTCGGTACTAGGCTAAGCCAACCGAGAAGCACCTCAAGGAGGTTAAAAGGATTTTTTGTTATCTCTGGGGAACCGTCAATATGGGTCTCTGGTATACGAAGGATTCTGGTTTTGAACTAACTGGATTTTCATATGCTAGTTATGCGGGATGTAAAGACACCTTCAAGAGTACTTCCGATGGAGCTCAATTCTTGGGTGAAAAGCTGGTTAGCTGGTCCTCAAAGAAACAAGACTGCACAATGCTGTCAATCGTGGAAGAAGAATATGTGTCTCTCTCCGCTTGTTGTGCCCAAGTTCATTTGTTGCAGGACACTGTTAAACGGATTATGGCTATAACTTCAACAAGATTTCCAATCTATTAATTCGAAATCAGGTCATAGCCATATCCCTGCAACCCGGTCCAACACTCAAGAACAAAAACACATCGATGTCAGCTTACCATTTCACTAAAAGGAACACGTGGAAAAGGGTCGATTGACTGTATTTTGGCAAGACGGATTACAACTGTCGGACCTCTTGAAAAGCTCTTTCGAAGGATTAATTCTTCTATTTTGTTCGTCGCCTTGGTTATGCGCAGCTTGTCTCCTACTGGAATTGAACGTCTTGCAAAATCTGGTAATTCTTTGTATATATTTTATCATAAATAACAATAATATAAAAATTTTAAAATCTTTTTATGCAAAAACACAAAATTCAAATAATTTCAAAAATGCCCAAAATAATCTTCTTCGACATGTATCTCGATAATCGATAACATATTACATACCTAGAAATATTATTATTATTGACTCGGGTACATAAATGAAGTTCGAGCCGAGGAGTTTCAATGCTTTCAAATAAAAATGTCCTTTCAAAATTTCTCTATGACTTTCTAAATAATATCAGCTTAGGACTCAGTCTCTAAAGAAAGTAAAATGTTTATTTATGTACATTTATAACTAAGTACGAGAAGTTCACGTCTTCTCGGTCTTAAGCAATGTCATGCATAACATCAATAGTTTGTGGAATGCTCAAGATATGCTCCATGAAATTGTTATTAATATGATTCTATAAAATCATTTTCCTGTTGAGCATAATTTTTCAAGATATTTTCAAAAAGAAAATTTCAAATTCTTTCAAAATTGTGTGCTCAACAAACTCCCACTCTAAGTTTTCACTCTAATATTTTATCGAGGGGGTATAATGATATGATTCCTTTTGCATGTGTATGTTTTCCTAAGACTTGGTTAGACTCATGTGAATTACCGAACTTTAACTTGTTTTTTAATTCACTAATTGTTAAAAATTGTCACCACATATGCAATTTTTGAGGGAGAGAATAGTGATTAAAATATGATCAGTACAGATTAATAATGGATACGATCTTCAATTTATAAGTGCATTCCCAAACCTCGCATGTGCAAAACTCTTTCATAATATGGTGAATATGTGTAGGGGAGCTTTTTGGTAACTCTGAAAACTCTCAATATGTCATAAATGATTTCTCAGACACGTTGATTGATTTTTTCAAATGGTTTTATAGATCTTCATAGCAATACCCTAAGACCGACCAACTGTTGTATCTCAAGGAGTTATAAGGCGGTTAAGGTTAGGTATATTCGTTCCATGATCCAGCTAGAACCGGAGGGATCTACCCAGAAACGCTCCATTAGATAAAGTAGAAGTCTTAGGTATGTTTTAAACAAAGGAGTAAAGTAAGATTGGGAATAAAATTGCTATCCATGGCATGAGTTATCATCGGAACAAACCCAATTGAGGTGATTATATGAGGATGCGTTGGTTTAACATTGAAGGGGTTGAATAATTAAAAAGAATTGTAAGGATAAATGGTGAAAAGAAAGAAGTCCTCCATACAACCTTAGGCAGAAACCAGGTCAATGCATAATCTATCGGTTATATCTCAAAGATGATTTGTTATTGGAAGGTCAAGTCATCATGGACCCCAGTTGGGATTTGGCAAATAACGCCACAAACACCGTCCCAGACTACTCAGGGCATCTCTCAAAAATGTTTGTTTCATTTCTCTCGGAGATCTAACACGTTTCCTATCGGCTTTCTCATTCTGATTATCGTTGATATTAAAAAGGAGGTAGGTCTGCTCATGCCTTCGATTACTAATATCAAATGGGCACTTATAGAGTTTAGAGCCAACGAGGTTTCTATAAAAATTCTTACTAGGACACAATTTCAATATACAAAATGTCGTAAATCATTATACAACATTTGGCTATCATTACAGTCCTACGCATTTTCTTGTGGTAATTGATAGAACATTCTAGAGTGATATCTCTTTGTATTCACAGTAATTAAATAAAAAAATAATGAAATCTGCCAGAGTTAACATCATAACAGCTTTGCTGTAGGTGACTTGCGAGATTCTGAATGCATTAAAGGCTTGTGTCAAAATGATATCGATTTTGTGTCTAGTAATGATTTTGACGACTACTTTACGAATATATAGTAAACTTTCTGATTCACTCTCTTACCGTGTTGTCTGCCTTTGAGACGCTTCGGTTAACCGAGATATGCTAGTTGCAGCTGCGAAAACCCTGTCTAAGGAGATTCTTTTAATTCTTCTGATCACATTTAGTATTTATATCTTTATTAACGGGGAAACATGGTTTTGGCATATTATTCGATGAAGTGACAAAGACACTTTCATCCTTGTATGTTTTAATCACCTAATCTATACTTGCAGGTTTTCGACGGTAGAGCTTCTAGTCCATTCGAGTCAATATTCATCACCACATGCTCATGATTAATCGACAAAGATAAATACATGATGAAAGGCCTCTATCACATGTGTCAAAGTCTTACGCAATCCACTAATGTACAAGCACTTTCCTCAAAGATCATTTTCGACAAGATTTCTAGGCATTAACAAAGATGATCTCACAAGTGGATCAAGTGCTACTCCTATAATGATGTAGGTACCATTAATAATGATAAAGAAAATGTTGAGTGGAGATTGTTAGCAGCTTCAAGACCTTGAGCATGAGGGTGGAGACACTATGATCGCAAGGAGGCATAATCGATTTCAAGGATAAAGATTCAGAGTTTAAATAGTCTAGACAAATCAAAGGCCAAAGTCCTTGATATTCAGTATTTTGTCAGAGTATATCAAAGTTAAAGATCTAGATCCAAAATCACAAGGCATGCAAAGGGAAACTTCAAAAGAATCACAAGACTAAATGGTTCCATGACTCAAGACGTCAACAGAAGTGACAGTCATATGTGCATTGTAACACCCTTTGGGGGATATTGTCTATGACTTAGGTTTTTTATAAATGATGGTCATTAATATTCTCGAAACCTTGTAACAGTTTAGTCTATGGTTTCCTGGGTAAATTCATTTAAGTTAATCGGGGCTATGTGTCAGGCTTAAAGCCCCTTTTGTATTATGTTCAGCCCAAATAAAGGCCCAAACGAAATCAACCTTAGGGTTTTATCTCGTGAAACTATAAAATACCCCTCACCACTCAAGGTGAAATGGTGTGCTTCTTCTTTTTCATAGTGTATGTAAACCCATTGTTCTCTCTTTTATTTCTCTCTTAAGTTTTTCTCTTATTTCTTTTGTTTTGTGGTGATGATATGATTATCCTAACGAAGAAAATGAAAGAGAGAAAAGTATGTTGGCCAAGAGGGGAGAATTTCATAAGCAAAGGGTGGGTAATTATAGGAATGAGTTCCAAATGGTGGGAAAAACAATTCGCCAAACTAGCGCGTGGCCCCACGTCATAGCGCGTGGCCAGCTCGCAGATTCCGACTTTGTTTCCTTACAGGACTTTTGGCGCATTTTTAAAACCCGACACTTGCTAATCCCCTAACTGTAGTTCTTCGTTATGACCTTTTCATATTCTTATTCTCAAGGTCAAACCAACTCAATAGACCATTTGATAAAAGTATTGGTGATGGTGTTTTAAAGGTTTTTGTTTATTGATTTCAAAAGGAGTCAAAAAGATTATGGACAAGGGTTCTTTTGTATTCCTCTAATGTAACTAGCCTAGTTAGGATCTAACCAAGGTTTGAGAAGTTGGTTATGGTACAAGGGAATATTCCAAAAATACTCTTAAACTTGGAGAGAAAGGGTAGATGTTATGGGGAGAAGATTTGAAATTTGAATTTCAAATGTTTAGCACTTGTTGTGATATTAGAGAATAGGGATTTGAGTGAGGTTGTTTATTTAGCTTGTCTGATGTGATGTTGATGGGATGAAGGAGAGCCTTTGATCATATTCAAAATGAATGGTGGAGATATGATGGTGAAGAGGTAAATTTGATAGGTGAAGTGGCATGATCAAGGGTGGATGAGAAGTGTGTGTATGTGTGTGTTATTTGAATTTCAATTCTAAGAAGGTATGAGTGTAAGGTAATAGGATTGATGAAATGGCGATGATCAAGGGTTGAGATGGAAAGTGTGTATGTGTGTGTAGAAATTAAATTGGTTTGTATGGAAGATGATGACATTGGAGTGTAACCTTTACCCTTTTTGTGTTCTGAATATTTCATTAATAGTCCTTTGACTATTTGACTATTTGACTTTTTATCAGTTTATTTAGATTTTGTACCGTGTTGACGGTGGTAATTTTTATGAGATATGTGATGATTTAAGGTTTATTGTGATTAATAATCCCTTTTGGAAGGTATTATTGTGTTATATGTAATCCGGGTGTTTGACCCGTAAATTTTGAGAAATGCCGAAAAACGAGTCTGACACGTCCGTTAATGTCCAAATGAGTTTTGAAGAGTGTAAAGTGAAAATATGTCGTGTGAATACTCTAGGTTAATGGAAAAATATTTTTAAAGTGAATAAAAATGCTAATTAACTTTGGGAAAAATTTTACGGTTGAGTTTTATGAGTATTTAAGTGATTTCGACACGAAAAGAAAGGCCCGGGACCACTTTGGATCCATGGCCGGTTAAGAAGGGGAACAAAATGGCTTAAATTTAGCTAAGTTGTCTAGGAATGGTACATTTAGATGCTTATCACTCCTCATTTTTTCATAATTCTATTTTCATTTTCAAAAAAATAAAACACAAACTCAAGTGTGTGTGTGTTGAGTCGTCCGCCCCTAAACCGCCATAAAAATTCCAACTTTGATCGAGAACGTGATATTCTGGGTTGATACGAGTGTTTGGGTATTCATTAAACAGCGTTAGGTTGTTTGGTGTGTCGATACAAATATTACTTTTTTGAAGATTTTCTTGTAAGTTTTAAATTGAAATTTCCTTTGTCCTTTTGGGTTTATTTTGATGATAGGATGTTAGTTGTACAAGTTGATCGTTGTGTAATATCTGATTTTTTAGAAGTTGATATAACGAAGTATTGGGGTGTTTGGTTCGTGTGAAATAAAAAGGATAAAAAGAGGGTTTTTGTAGTTTTGATGTTATGGTCGTGATGGTTGAATAATATATGATGCTAGAATGCTTTCTTTGTGATAGGAGATGGTTTTGGCGTATCCGGGCTTATTTTTAAGCATTTCCTTGGCTTATTTTGGGTCTATATGCCACGAACCACTGCCCTAAATCTCTAGGTAAGATGAGTTTGATTATTTTTGTAGTTATGACTGTTTGTTGGGGACTTTTTTGTGAGGCTATATAGTAGTAACCAAATGCGATAAGTAGCTTATTAGGATCATTCAGCTTAATATATTTATTTTTGGTTATGGATCACGGCCAATAAGTCTATTTCAGTCGCGGCTTTAATAGCGAGGGCTTTTTGGTGGTCCGGATTATTTTTGCATATAAGTATATAATCTTATATATGATAAAAAGACTTGGGTTTTGGACTTAAATAGTATTTTGGACTTATATATGTCCTAATGGACCATTGTTGGGCCTTAAGGCCCAATAAGCGATATGTAGTAGTTATGAGAATTTTGACGGACTTTTGAAAGTGGAAATGTATTTACGAAGTGATATTGGATTATATTTTGGAGAAAAAATGTTGGTAAGTGTTAAAGATTGAGATTTTGGAATTGTATCGAAAAGTGTCGAATTTGTAAAAATTGATGAAAATAAGGTTTGAAACCTTGGGAAAACGTTGTATACAAGTACGGGTCATGTCGAAATTTCGTAAAAAGTTTATACTTAGAGAATTTCTTAAAAACATGATTTTTGATTTTAAATAATAAAATAATATTTAATTTTTTTATTTTATTTATTTAATAAATTCACTAAAAGACAAAAAATATAATTTTTCTCGAAACTTCTCTAAAGTGTTTATTACGAGTAAACGTTTCATTTTCAACCGTATAATGATTTTTTTGAAGTGACTAAGGTGTACTGAATGGACTTGTCGAGATATATTTATAATTAATAATTATAAATATTTATTATATTACTTATCTATTTACGCTAAATAGTATAAGTATGTATTATCGAGGAATGAGATTGATATGATTGTGGAGTTAAGCGTCAACATCACACACTTAATTGTTTTGTGGTATTTGTACAAAAGGTTAAACTTCTATGCTATCACCCCCCTTTTCCCCAACGTGAAGATTATTTTGGAATTGGATGATTAAATTGGGACATTAACTGGACTAGGTCGTGTGCGGGCGTCGTTGCATTTGCTTGTGTGATTAAGAGTTAGTTGCTAAAGACTTGCTTGAGGTGAGTTCTCGTAGCCCCACTTTTTATTAGTTTTTCCGTTGGGGGAAAATGATACTCAAATATGTTTTGAAATGTTTTGAATTAATTTGTGCGAAATGTGGTTTTTGTTTTGGGGACAAGTTATATGCTTATGACTGCTATGTGAATATTATGTGATGCATGATTGTTTGGATCGGATGGGTAGCCTTCCCCGTGTTATGGATTATTGGATCGGTTGGGTTCGCCCTACCTAGTATTTGTGTGATTATTGGAGGCGGATGGGTACGCCTACCCAGTGTTTGTATGTGGTCCTGCCCTAATTTAGTGCTCCAGCTGGTTGGCCCTTTAGGTGCGTAAGTGATATATGGTTATTGATTAGCGGTGATGCTAAGGTTGTTTGCATATATTCACTATAACTTTAGCACGATTGTCAATATTGAAATATTGGCACGCTTTTGGGTTTATTGGTTTAAACCTACGAGCTCACCAACATTTTTGTTGACGTTTCGAGTTTCATTTTCAGGTGAAGTGATGAAGAGTAGTTGGTGATTGATAGCAGACTTAGAAGTATCCCGTGTGAAAATTTCGTTTGAAGTCTTGCTTGGTTGTTGTTTTGATTCTAGTTTTTGGATGTTTTGGATTAAGTTTGGATTATGGTCCCCTGTGAGGGCATTGGAATAATTGTAAGAGATTATGGATTTTAGTTGCGATTTGGGACATCACTTGAGTTTGTTCAAGGTTGATGGTCTTTATAGCACTTGGAGTTTATGCAATGTAGTTTTCTCTATTTTGTATCTTGTGTTATGATTGATCATTATGTTGCATTCCTGAGTTTTCGCCATTGTCGGGGTGTGACAGATTGGTAATCAGAGCTAGGTTATGAGAAACTAGGTGTTTGGGCACTAGACTATAACCTAAGATCCGTCATTTAGTTGCGTATAAGATCTATGTGTGCGGTGTTCCGCTTCTGTGTGCCTTTGTGTGTTCGCGGCTTGGTGCCTTAGTTATGTCAGTCATTGAAATGGGTGGGCTCAATATTAAATATGAATGGGAAAGGATGCGAATATAAGTACGGTGGCCAACATAGTTATAAGCGTATCACAACTCACTCATACTTGATAATGTTGTTCACACAAATCGATGTAGATACTGTTGGGGTGGTGTTTTGTGTATATTCTGTATATATTAGTTGATATTCTATTTATGTGTGCGAGTCTTCCACTTACCTACGTTGCCCATGTTCTCCCTCGTTTAGATAATGCAGAAAGGAATGAGTACCCGAAGTGCTGACCGGCCTGCCTGCCGAATCACTTATGGAGGGGGAACGGTGATAAGGGTTGGTAGAGGTGGAACGGGTAGAAGACCTAGGGAAGGGTTAAAAAAAAATGATGTGGTGTTGATGATTTGACGTTGGTCAAGGTAATAACCAATGTTTGGGAGCTGATGAGGGTGTAGGAGGGAGTCAATAGGATAGTAGATGTTGAGCCAATGGGGGTTGCACCCTACTTCTCGTCGATCACTTTGCCAAAATTGTCAGAACCATCTTACGCCATGCTAGCTCAGGTTAGTAACCGAGGAAATGTTGGAAATCAAAATGGTAATGTGGTTAATGAGAACGTTCAGGAGAACGTTGGGAATGTGATAGTGAATGGCAACCAGGTAGGTTGTTCATATAAGGAGTTCTTAGCTTGTAACCCTAAGGAATATGATGGTAAGGGAGGTGCTGTAGTTCTTACTCGTTGGATTAAGAAAATGGAGTCTGTGCATGATATGAGTGGTTGTAGTATTGACCAAAAAGTGAAATACACTGCTGGTTCATTTGTGGGTAAGGCTTTAACGTGGTGGAACTCTCAGATCCGCACGCTAAGCCAGGAAGTTGCTGTTAGTATGTCATGGAATGACTTTAAGTTTATGATGATACAAGAGTTTTGTCCTAGTCATGAGATGCAAAAGTTAGAATCTGAGTTGTGGAATCACGCCATGGTCGGGGCTGGCCATGCTGCGTATACTGATAGGTTTCATGAGTTGGCTAGGTTAGTTCCACATTTGGTAACTCCTGAGAGTAGGATGATTGAAAGGTATGTGTATGGCCTTGCTCTACAAATCCGTGGGATGGTGGCAGCAACGGAGCCAAAGACTATACAGAAGGCTGTGCAGATTTCTGGTGCACTGACCGATGAGGCTGTTAGGAATGGATCAATTAAGAAGGTTGAGAAAAGAGGAAATACGGGGGAACCTTGCAAGGATATGAGTGGAATGTATGATAATAAGAGGACTAGGGCTTAGAATGTTTTTGCTACCACTATAAACCCTGTAGGAAGAGAGAATACGGGTACTTGGCCCAAGTGTACCACCTGCAACTCCTACCATGCACCCGGAGGGCCTTGTCGCACATGCTTCAACTGTAACCGCCCGGGTCATTTGGCAAAGGATTATAGAGGCGTGCCAAGGAATGTAAATCCTGTCAATGCTAGAAACCCAACTGTTAGAGCATGTTATGAGTGTGGTAGTACCGACCATGTTAGGTCAGCTTGCCCTAGGTGGAATAGAGCACAAGGACCGGGAGAAAATTGTCCAAATCAAGTTGCTGCTAATAACGGGGGTCAGGGTCATGGAAACCAAGGGAACCAGGCTAGGGGTAGGGCATTCATGTTGGGAGCAAAGGAAGCTCGCCAGGATCCAAACATTATGACGGGTACGTTTACTTTGAACGATCATTTTGCCACTACCTTATTTGACTCTGGTGCCGACTATAGTTTTGTTTCTACTACTTTTATACCTCTGTTAGGCTTAGAGCCCAACGACTTAGGTTTCAGATATGAGATTGAGATAGCTAGCGGGCAGCTAGTAGAGATTGATAAGGTTATTAAGGGTTGTAAACTAGAAATCGAGGGTCATGTCTTTGACATCGATTTGATACCTTTTGGACATGGGAGTTTTGATGTGATTATAGGTATGGACTGGTTGTCAAATTATAAGGCTAAAATAATTTGCCATGAGAAGGTGGTGAGGATACCACTACCGAATGGTAAGGGGCTTAGAGTAGTAGGAGAGAGACCGAAAGAGAAAGCGAGACTTTTAATGAGTGCTAAGGCTAGTGATAAGAAACAAGAAGAGATCGTTGTAGTTAGAGATTTTCCTAAGGTATTCCTGGATGATCTATCTAGATTACCGCCTATTCGGGAAATTGAGTTTCGAATTGAGTTAATCTCTAGAGCAATGCCGGTAGCCAAGTCTCCTTATCGTTTGGCACCTTCTGAATTAGAGGAGTTGTCGGGACAACTCAAGGAACTCCAAGACAAAGGTTTCATTCGACCAAGTTCTTCGCCTTGGGGAGCGTCAGTGTTGTTCGTTAAGAAGAAGGATAGTTCCTTTAGGATGCGTATTGACTATTGAGAATTGAATAAGTTGACTGTTAAGAATCGTTATCCGCTACCTAGGATTGATGATCTATTTGACCAACAACAAGGGTCGTAGTTTTTCTCTAAGCTAGATCTTAGGTCTGGATACCATCAGCTAAGAGTGCATGAGGATGACATTCCAAAGACTGCGTTTAAAACTCGTTATGGACATTTTGAGTTCACTTAATGCCCTTTGGTCTGACTAATGCACCCCCAATATTTATAGACTTGATGAGTAGAGTTTGTAGGTCGTATCTTGATAAGTTTGTGATAGTGTTCATAGACGACATCTTAATCTACTCTAAGACTCAAGAGGAGCATGTAGAACTGTTGGGAATTATATTTGAGTTAATAAGACAAAACACGAATGAAACAAGATGGAAACAAATGGACCAAAGTCATCATTGTGGGATTCTACAAGATGTAGAAGAAAGTAAATATTTGGTCAAAAAGAGATAAAGATGAAGAGATAAAGATTTGGCCAAACTCATTAATATCTTTTAAATAGTTTCCATGTAAAG
>BQNB010080027.1:0-30057 GCA_026074375.1 Tanacetum coccineum | reverse complement strand
TGCTTGCCTTATCAAATATCGGACAAAGAATGTTTTTGGTTCTCGACTGAGTTATGTTTTTGGACAACACACAGGAAGTTTTTGGAATTGGTTTCAATGTTCTTAAAAGTTTCAAAGGCTTGTTTTTTGATTAATTATTTAATTGGTTACGAAGAGGATTATTTATCACTTATTTGAAGATGAAGTGGAGTTCCACAGGTTTGTAGTCTTATCATATCTCAAATGGCTTACAACATTTGGAGATAACTTGTTCGTGCTTACAACGGTGTGACGAAGACTTGTCAAAATCTAGCAAAGGTGTATGATTTTTCTTATGGTGCTCAATGCTCACATTTGCTATCACTTTGGTCTGGTGTCTCATAGAAGATGAGGATTTTTGTCAAGAGATTGTGATCTACTTATATTTCACAAATTTATTTATGAGTTTGATGTCACGCGGATTGTACAAGATGTAAGACACAAGTTTGGGTTATTCTACTTCTGCATCAAGTTCATTATACTTAGTTTTCTTCATCGGTAATCACTACATAGAGCCTACAGAATTTAAATATTCAAGAGATGGTTAATTTATGGGTTTTGGGGGAAGCTTATTGACAAAATGTTTAACCATTTACATGTGACATTAAGGTGAAGGTTTTTACTACTGATAGTCATTATTACTACTGCTAGTGTGAGTTTCTACTACTCAAGTTCATTTTTCTTATTATAACACCCCCAAATTGGGTCACAGCGGAATAAGGGTCCGGGGCGTGTTACTTTATGGATCAACAACACAAGATATATATAGAACGACCAAAAAGTCATTTGAAAATGATACATTGGATTTAACACAATAATTGTTACATAAGCCCGAAGCTTAACTTGTTCACTTGATCAAAATACAAAGATTTTCAGCCCATAACAAACAACAAAATGAAATGTGACAAAATCTTTAATGCATGCTATCCAATTCAAAACCACCAATGTATCCATTGCACCTCGTGCTTATTGATCCCCTAAAAAACATTGCTTTAAAACGTCAACAATAATGTTGGTGAATTCATAGGTTTGATAAATCATATATTGTAGGACCACAAGATCTCCCAAGTGTATGATAATGCAACAAATGCAGACATCATATAAATGTAATTACGTTGCTCTAAGCTCATGACACTGAAGCTTGACGTGTATGGATGCCAAATTAATGGCCTACTTTGCCCGTGGTGATGTTCTAACCCGCAACATCCTTTATTCGACATGGTATACGTTCGTTTCACTAGTGATAGCTAATCACCCGAACGGGGTTGTCAAACCCAATAGATCTATTTATAACATTCGCGCTCGTAATTAACAGTTCATGATAATGGGCTCAGATTGGGTTATCGCTACTTAGGCAACATGTAATCATAATGTGAAACTTAACCACTTGTGTCCAGTTGTAAAACATTGCATGTTTTTCACCCCAAAAACTTTATAAAACAAAAGCATGTAAAACGTGGGGCTATGAACTCACCTTGAGTGAGCAATACACGTTGTAATCCACAAATAACGCGCCACGCGAGAATTGATCAAATGCAATAATTAAATTAAGGTCGTATAAGTAGAGTACTTTAATCAACATATTGATATATCTTTAGTTGTTACATCGTACTATCGTTCGGGCTATCATAATTAAAGAGGTCATGACATGACGTACGAGGAGTTAGGACACTTTAAATCGTAAATCCAACAACTCGTCGATACGCCATCCGAAGAGGCCTCATTATGAAACTCCCTAGTAATATAGTACTTTGATAACCACATAATATTCTATATAGCTCAATCACCAACTAATGGTTTTGGTAAAATTGTGTTTAATAAGTTAAATCCAGTTTTATAAATTACCGTTTTAGTAATAAAACATGGGTAACTTCGCGGTTTTAAACCCGATTCTGCGTTTCTTATGCCCCATCTTTTGTGTATCTAAGACGGGTTTATCTGATATTTGACATTTTCATAAAATTTTGTTCCCTGGATGAACAGTTTAACTTTTATGTTTCATACAGACCCAGTGAGTTTTAATTAAAATTCGTATTTGTTGTCGTAAAACCTCGCGAAAAACGTCGTTTTTTATTCGTTATTATAGATCCATTTTTAGTGATTCTTTCGGAGGACGTTCTCGTATTTGAAAGTTCTATATATTTTTGAGGTTTACAAAAATATAACTTTCTGTCATGAATAGTAACTTTTATTAAAAAGAGTTTTATAAAAAAGTATTATGTCGTTAAACTCGCAAATTATAACTCGTTTCGTTTTATTAATTGGGAATTTACGTTCTTTTAATTTTGGATCCTAAAAATATGTGTCTATTTGTTAAAAATATCAAACACACTTGCTGTGTATACAATTTTTTAAAAAATGGTTTTAAAAAAAATTCTTTTACGACTCCGTTTATTAACATATTAACTAAGTTTTTAACGTAAACTTTTTGTTATTAATCCGTTTCTGTAACAAGTTCTTACTTTTTCGGAATCGCTCGTGACATGTATTATCTTTTAAAAACAAAAATGGGTATGTTGAAATTTCGAATTTGGCACAACAAAGATTGGATTGAGTTTGTTAAGTCCATTTTTACCCTTTTCTTTATACTTTACCATTTTTGTATTTTACCACAAATCTCATATATCATATATATTATAATTAATACATATATTAAATGTCCATTGTCCATAGTGTTCAGATGTCCATGTTACCATGTTTAACAAATCCATTAACACAGTTTAAAACCATAACTTTACTTATGTAACCTTAATCTACTAGTTTTGTCCATAATCATTTTTATACATAACCAAGTGTGTACAAGTGTAGTTCTTCCAAGGTAACTTTATTTTAGTGTTCAGTAACATTAATATGATTCCTTAATTAATCTTAACTTTGTCTTATGTATTCTTTAACTTAAGCAATATTATTAAACTATGGGAAAAACCCTAATTAATACATAATATTTTCATGTTTAACCAAGAGTGTAAATCACTTGTTGTGACCATTGTTAACATGATGTCAATACATTCATAGGATATTTTAAATGTGTACATTATGATGACAACAAATGAAAACTTCTCTTTACATGTTATGATCCTATATGGTGATTTAAGCTAAATAGATTAATCAATGCTTATAAATGAAAATCTTATAATAACAAATAAGTGGTTCAGTGGACTTAAGATGAGTGTGATGATGATGATCAAGTGCTAAACCCTTGTTTAGCCACGATATCCAAGCTCTACACAAAGATCCACTAGCTTTCCTTAATAAAACCCTAACTTTCTTTCTTCTTGATTATTTACTTGAATATGGTTACCAATGCTTGCAAATGCCTTAGTATATCTTAGAATAGATTGCGTATTAGAGTGTATGGATGTAGAAAAAATTTATGGGTTTGGTTGGGTGCTTGTGTTATGCCGTTAGGCCTAGTAGAGAGAAAGGGAGTATATGTTGGATTTTTATATAGTGTTAAAGCATATGAATGTGCTAAAACTCTCTTAAGTACTTCCATACATGTATGATGCAAGACATGGTCAAGAGAACAAAGGCATGGTTCTAGGGATGGTCTTCTCTAGGTCTTTGGATGGTCTTGTGAGTTCAAAAGACAAGGTATGGTGGTTTTAAATGGAGGTATGGTGCTCTTTTGACCAAATTGAGAGTTTCTTGAATTTCTTGTATTACTTTGTATCTATAACAAGAATTTGGCTTTGATAAATGAGATATATTATGATTTATTTGAGTAACTTTTATGTATTGTGTTAAAAGTGGGTATTTTTGTTGAAGCGTAGAAAAAATTTTTGTGGTTCCGGGGAGTGCTAACGCCATTTATCGCGAAACGTATACCCATTTTACGTATCAGATTTGATAAAAATAAATGGAACAGTTAATAATTATTCTCTAAACAATTATTAACCTTGCTTGATGTAAACATTTAAATGTTTGATGCCATTTACATGAACGCTTTAATTTTAGTTTCGCGATTTAAACTTAATTCATGAAATCACAAGCAAACGCGTACAACACTAAAAATAAATAGTAGATTTATCGACGTCGTCAATGACTTGAAAACACAGGGTGTTATAGGTGCTAGTTCATAATAAATTTTGAGTATCATCCAATTTACTTTGATTTACTGTTTCTTTGAATAGTTATCCTTCCATGGATATCGCGTTTGTTGACAGCATGGATACGCCATATTGGGAATTGGTCAAACGCGTTTTCTTGTGAAGTCTTGGAGCAAATACGCCGTATCTCTTAAGTTGGATACGGCGTATTGGTGAAAATTTTAAACTCAATCTTCAATATGTCTCGTTTCGCTCAAATTATGCGCCTTTTAGCTTGTCTTTTCACAAAACACTCCTGAATTACTGCATTTATCAACTTTAAAGCAATTAAGTACCAAATAACGCAATAATTATATAAAAGTGGGCAAAATAGATAGGATAAATGATATAATAAAGTGACATTACTTGATTTCATCAAATATCCCCCACTTGAATCCTACTTGTCCTCAAGTAGACCTTAGAAAAAGTTTGAATTCATGAAAATGTGTCCCAACCGAAGTTGAGGTTTTTCCCTTTAAGCATCGTTTTCGTCCTATCACCCTTACAAAACTGAGCTCCTCGCGAAATATGAAATGAACACTCAGTCACTCAAACTTAATCTAGGGATGCAACATTTAAGTTAAGTTACGCTAAATTGCTCGATCGTGATTAGCTTCGTATATTAGGACTTGGCTAAGGATACACATCTCCACGCTAAAGTTGAGGATGAACAGTCAAAAGTTATAATTAGGTTAAGAAGGATTACGGTTGATCATTCAACAGTCATTCACCATAAGTACCACACCAACAAGGTAGCAGTATCTTACATACACAGTCGTAACGACATAATAGACATATACAATCCGAACACATCCCTGTTCGTGTTTAACTAGCGGTTAGGATGAAGAATGATATAGGGTAGGGAGCTTCTAACTTTCACCGAATGTCGTCATCCAACAAGGCAGCTGAGGCATGCATACATGGCCATAAAACCCAGAATAGACATGCATGCTGGAACAAGTCCCCGTTCGAGTTGCACTAAGGTTAGTGCTTAGGAAAGGGACAGTAAATTAGGTGTTAATAAATTCACAAGAACATAATAGATTAAGCCTACAAATATGGTACTCGGTTGCTAGTACTTTCACTGATTGTTCCATGAACAAAGACTCAAAAATATAATCAGTCGCCTCAATCAAAGAAATGTCAAAGAAAACCTGAGTTTGGCATTTTCCATAACGGTCAACTTCCCTTACATCCTGCTCTTTACATACTTTTACATAAGTGGTGATATCGGCCACTTTTACAAGACTTTACATCGTTGATTTTGTAACGTATCAATGAATAATCGATCCTTCTAAGTAATTCCTTTGGTATAAACTTCTTTTGAACCGACTATTTTCCTTCCTTCTTTTTTTTTCTTTTCTCTCTTTTTTGAACAATACATAGTAAACCTCGGTGTGATTTCACCGTCTTCACTATCATAATTTGTCCGGATAATGTTTTTCTTTGTAGCACTTCTTCTTCGGACATAATTCATAATCGTGAAAGTAGCGAAACTTACGAGCTTCATATTTTTCCTATTGCATTGTGCAATTTCCTGACCATTGCAGAGATATAAATTTTTTACTTTGACACAGGAAATACAAAACTTTACACGAAAGCAACTAGCAACATAGAGAAATAGGCTTAATCTACATGGAAGGCTAAGGTGCAAAGGTGTAACAAAACATATAATATGGTGTAGAAAAAGAAAGGAATTGCTCAACAGGTTGTTCTAGGGGATTTTACTCTAAAAATGAGAGTAATCAAGGGCTACACGGGACTTAACTAACCAGTGTGGTTAGTTATTTTTATGACATGTAGGCTATTTGGTTTAATCCTAGAAATTTATCAGTTGAACATGTTCTTCCATCTAAATCCATAGTACTAATCATGGCGGTCTCGAGTGATATTGTCACACACCGCCAAGGTGGAAACGCGAGGCGTAAACAAGAATGGATATCATCACAACACATGGTGTCTATATAGAGAATACTAAAATGAATACTAAAGTAAAGCAAAGACACAAAGTGTCATAACAATACCCAAAACCTAATGGTGTCTTTATTAATGAGAAAGAGGTCTCGTCAATAAATGACATGCAAAACATAATCTAAACAATTCATGCAAACGCAATTATTCAAAACAGAAAGCATAAATAAACTCCAAGCATCCTACGGTCTCTTCTAGCCACTGCGCTCTATCTTAGCACCATTAAGCTCACCTGAAAATGATGCTTAAAACCGTCAACATAATGGTTGGTGAGAGTCATAGGTTTAAGACACACAAACAAACCTTTAAATCTAATTACGGTATAATTAAAAAAATAACATTGCAGGTCAGACAACGTACTATCATACAAGGCTAACATGCAATCACATCAATCCACCATTAAGAGTTCAGTCAATCATCACAAACATAAAACCAAAACGTACAATAATGAGACGATCACGCTTACTATCCATAATCCACAGTAATGAGATGGTTACGTCACTACTATTAATCACTGACAATGTGACGGTCACATCCTACTAACAATCATCAATTGCTTGAGACGGGTCACGCTTAAGCACAAACAATCCATATCATACTTAGCAAGTAAGCACATAACATACAATAGTCTGTATAGCCCATGCCTCGTGTAAAACAAATTATCACAGTAACTAAACATTTAAATCCATTTAGCATTATTTTCACCCCAAGAAAACAAAAGAAAAGGGGCTATGAAACTCACCTGATGCTTAGCTTCCTAGACGATTTCAACAAAAGCTTCACAAATACTTCACGGATAATCTAAAACAAATAAGCTAACAATAAGCTACCATAATTAGGAATTCAACCCAATATGATGTAACCTCAACTATGATGGATATATAAGCTATCTACCATAGTTCTATACTTGATTTCACCCTTTTTCCAACTCTTATATACGCCATTTATACTTTAATACTACACTTTAAATTTTCTAGATTAGAGCAGATTTTTTATCTCACTTACGCGCCCTAACCGCACCACTTAAAACTTTATATTCTAACCAAAATTCACCCATGCTACATATTTGTCTTATGAACCTCTCCTAGATCTCTACAAAGTCATTACCCTTTTACAAAAACCCTTTTGAAATTCATTATCCTAAGTGTCCAGAATTCGGCCAGGAATCTGGACCCCTAAAAAGTATGATGTTTTGATA
The DNA here is from genome assembly GCA_026074375.1 of Tanacetum coccineum. NCBI lineage: Eukaryota > Viridiplantae > Streptophyta > Magnoliopsida > Asterales > Asteraceae > Tanacetum > Tanacetum coccineum. The sequence continues at coordinate 22,782 of BQNB010080027.1, read as the reverse complement.
ACCCATTTTAAACTTCATAACCTACTTAGAAAAATTAAGGGTGTCACACTACATTATAAAAAATAACGTTTAACTTGTGATTTAGGAGCCTCTAATAGATGGTGTAAGTATTTTTAGAAAAAAATCAAATCCAAACTGAAATTCGTCACAGTTTTACACACTGATTTTTAAAGCCCTTTTGAACCCCAATCCCTGACATAAAAAATCCGAGACCAACTTTGCTGGGAAAGTAGACTCTCTGAGGTTATTTCCAGTATGTGTATATTGTTTATTTGATGATTTATTTTTGATTGAGTTATGGACGTTACAAAACTGCTTAATTTTCTGCTATTAAATTAAACAACTAATTCGGGCGGATCTAGACCCTAACACTGATTAAATCACGAAACCAATTGGAACCAATGATCAAAACAATCATCATTTAACCTATAAACTCCAGAATATTAAAACTCTAATTTATTATACCCTAATTTATAACCCTAATTTTATTTCAAGATTATAAACCTAATCCATCTGCTTATATTAAAGAATTAAATTAAAAACCTAGAAATTAAACCAACGAAAATTAGAACTACTTAAACCCTAAAAATTTTTTCTATTTTTTTTCCTATTGGATTCGGTCGATTTCGAGCAATAGGGGAGGAGGGGTATGGGAATTTTATTTTGTATTTATAGGCCCCAATTAATTATAGATTAATATCTAATTAGAGTTTGTTTCCTTTGTTATAACTTTCTTTTTATTTTCTTTCCCCTTATCCTCTTTAAATTCATTTTTACTATTCATCTATAAAAAATATATTATTTATTTATTTATTTATTAATTACTTTATTATTTGATTTACCTTAAGTTTTTATAAAAATCTAAGCTTATTTGCACATACCTTTTTGATTAAACGCAATTTACTAGACTTTTAAAAATAATTAACTTTCTAAAAATACTTTTCATTTCACCAAATTCACTTCTAAATAGAATGTCTTCAAAAAACTCTCATATTTTTCAAGCTCATTTCTTTCACAATATGACACACTTCCCATTTTAATCATCACCTAGACATTCCACTTATTAACCCTAAAACAATTCTCTCAAAAATAATCTCCATTCAATTTCAATTATCTACTATAAGTGATTAAAAGAAATTTTCCATCAAATAACTCATTTCTCGTAAATTATACCTCTAATAACCTTAACTTATCTTAAATACTAACACAAAATACCGTTTAAACATATTATTAACTTACACAAGTAACGCGAAAACCGCTTCAATCACCGAAATAATGTTCTTGTCACCAAAAGTGAACGAAATGAATTCACAACTTCAACCACAAATCCAATCCCAATGAGGACGATCAGCTCAATGGTTTGATTATCATCTCACATATCTCCACAAACTTACACATATAAAACACGTATTAAACACTAACCATACTGCTAACAGATACATTTAGGGTCATCACTTATGGTTTGACTAACATGCCAAGTCATGGTTGTCTCTGTATTCCCCACCTTGAGAAAATCTCATCCTGAGATTTAACTTACTCGACGGATTAGCACTATTCGACAAAAACGGATACATTAGACCTCATTGATCCTGCGTTCTAAGTATGCTCAGGACCACGTTCGAATCCAACGAAATTTCACTAATGTTATTATATCTACGCTTTTACTCTATGACTCTCGGTCACAACATCATCGGTTCCTTGACAAAACAAAGTGTCTTGTCAAACCTTAACCTCGACTTACTTCCAAACATCCGAATCCATACTGCTAATGTCTTTGGCTTACCCCCAACAAGGGTGCAATTAGCTTCACATAAATCCCAAACAAAAAGAAGCATCCCACTGCATGTACCTCGCTCGTCATCGAGAAAACTTATCAAAACCCTTAAGTTATTGTAACAACATGTTTTATATCTTAACCTCGCATCTCATCAAACAAGAACTGTCTTGAAATTAAGATATAAGATGTTACAAAGCTCAACGTATCTAAAGAATTCACGCAAATTCAGGTTTACTCAAACTTTTAGTACCTCCCAATCTAATTTTCTGATACTCAGCTCATAAGATAGAAAATTCTTAGCCGACTATAGGCCCAAATATATCCTAAGATCTTAATGTTCCTAATAACTCGGTTCTAACTTGTCTTTCTTTCCAAACGTTACTACACCCTCTCAGGTGAGACTTCAACACCCATAACCTTACAGCATTAATTCAAAAGTTTTCCCATACTATCAAGCTAACTCTTTCGACAATTGCTGCCTCATGCCTTTCCTGTATTACCAATATCTTTGGTTGTTTTTATTTGTGCCTAATTCGGATCATTCATCTCACTCTCTACAGTTCCGGCCCATAAAACAGTAACCTACATTCTTTCCTAATACCATGCTTCAAATGAAGCACTACCATACGCGAATGATAATCCCCACCTTAGGAAAACTCATCTTCACGAAACGTGAGTTTCCAATTACCTCTAAAATCTACCATCTTGTCCTAAGCTTAGCTAGGAATGTGGTGACTAGTCAGTCCATTGACTTCACCCAATTCGCATCTATCAAACTCACACTTGGTTACTTGACAACAATATACTTAGTTATCCTTTCCCACTTCTTTTTTTTACGCGGGTACTCAGGTGTGTCGTAACAATCCGAAGACCTTGATACTCAATTTCCAACTTTCCAAATACGCCTAAATACTTTACTACTTGCACCTAGTTATATCTCCTTCATACTCAACCATCGATTTAGTTAACCTAAAACCACAAAGGGATCTATCACTGGATGACTGACCTCCATGATTCCCACTAGAACCCTCTGGAATGGAATCAGTAATATGAGAAGTAGGTAAAGGTTTAAGAGAAGGGTTAGTCTGTGTCTCATGTTGGTCAGTACTTGGGTGAAGAGGAGAGGGTATGGGTTGAGGTTCAGATGGTCGTTCTGACCCTTCACCCTCATCCTTTGTTGGTTGAACCAACATGTTAGGAAACAGAGGTGTGACTTTCCCTGAAAAATGTTTTCCCTGTTTGACCATAAAAGAGAAAACTTTACTAGTTAAAGCATTAATAGGAAAATGGTCTAAGGGCACATGCACATTCTTTAGCTGTCTATCCAAAAAGACTAAAATAAATCTTGGATACATAACAAACTTTTTCTTTGTATCCAAGTGTCGCATCATACCATCAAAAATTAATTTAAAAAATTATATTTCTGATTAGTGGTTAAGCAAATTACTGTTGTGGCAATATTAGTGGGAATTTGATCCCAAGAAGTGCTTTTAGAACTTATGCAGTGATTCATAGTATGAAAAAGAAATCTCCACTGGGGTGAAAACAGGGCTTTGTTAAATGTTAAGACAGTTAGGACCCCCTCATACCCCATTAGCTGAACAGCATCAAATATAGCTTGATTTGGCAAATAATCTATCCCATCAGCATCATTAAAAAGAATATCACTTCTTATTGATGCCTCTGAGATAGACACGGGCTTGTTAGCTACTTTGGCACTAATATACCTAACATTGTTGATTAGTTTGGATTTAGCAGACATCCAAAACTGTTCAACAAATGTAGTAGGGACTACATGACCTACAGTGAGAGCATAGTGAATGGAGTTGCGCGTAAGAAAGCTGATGGGATACATTGTCATTAGTGTGTATTTTAAGCACCTGGATAAGTTTCTTCTCATAAGCATCCCTTATGAAGTGGTGCCTAATTGCAATATGCTTTGTTTTGGAGTGAAATATTAGATTCTTTACAATGCATATAGTACATTCATTATCAATGTAAATCTTTGTGTTCATGAAATTGAACCCATAGTCTAACATTTGATTTTGAATCCATAAAACTTGCCCACATCAATTTGTAGCAGCAACATATTCTGCCTCAGTAGTAAAAGTAGCCACAATTGTCTGCTTTTTACATTGCCAAGAAATAAGTCTCCTGCCAAGAAATTGACAACCTCCTGTTGTGGATTTCCTGTCAAGATTTGCTCCAGCATAGTCACTATCTGAATAGGCTTCTAGGTCAAATGAGGACACTCTAGGATACCAAAGGCCCAGTTTGGGTTTGCCCTTTAGAAACCTAAATATTCTCTTAACATCACTTAGATGGGAGGTCTTTGGAGTGACCTAAAACCTAAAACAAGCACAGACTGCAAACATAATATCAGGCCTAGAAGCAGTCAAGTACATTAAAGAGCCAATCATGGATCTATACAGATGTACATCCACATCACTAGCTTCCTCATCCTTGACTAAAGGCTTATGGGTCTCAATTGGTGTACTAGCAGTCTTAACACTGACAAAATCAAACTTCTTCAGGATTTCTGCAACATACTTATCCTGACTTATAAAGATACCATCTTCTTTCTGTTTGACTTGTAATCCAAGAAAGAAGGTGAGCTCTCCCATAGAACTCATCTGAAATCTACTCTTCATTAATGCCTCAAATTCATCACACCAAGATTTCTTTGTAGAACCAAAAATGATATCATCCACATAAACTTGTACTAATATGATATCATGTTTGTCCTTCTTAATGAAAAGAGTCTTGTCAATAGTTCCTCTTCTGTATCCATTCTTCAACAAGAAAGTAGATAAAGTAGCATACCAGGCTCTGGGAGCTTGGTGTAAACCATAGAGAGCTTTCACTACTTTGTAGACCTTCTTAGGATACTTAGGATCTATAAAACCTGGAGGTTGAGACACATAGACCTCCTCATCAATTTTGCCATACAGGAAGGCACTTTTCACATCCATTTGATAGACTATGAATCCCATGTAAGAGGCAAAGGCTAAAAAGATCCTAATGGCTTCAATCCTGGCCACAGGAGCAAAAACCTCATCATAATCTATCCCTTCCTCTTGCCTATGTCCCTGAGCAACTAACCTTGCCTTATTTCTAACCACAACACCTCTCTCATCCTTCTTATTTCTGTAAACCCATTTTGTTCCAATTGCCTTTTTCCCATAAGGCAAATCTATAAGAATCCAAACTTTCTGAATCTTGAATTGCAACAGTTCTTCCTGCATAGCATCAACCCAACTTTCATCTTCAAGTGCTTCAGAGATCTTCTTGGGTTCATTTTGAGACAAGAAACAAGCAAATAAATAATGCTGGAAGTCCTTATGATTATTTCTCCTTTGCTTTTGAATATAACTTACAAAAGCATGGGCTCCAGAACTTTTGGTCACTTTGCTTCTTGTTTGAACTGCTGATTTTGGATCTCCAAGAATTAGAGTTGAAGGATGAATAGAGTTAATCCTTGATGTGGGAATAGGACTGACATTCACAATAGTTTCTAAATTTATGAAGTCAGCCACTACACCCTCATCATCATAAGATGCATTGGTAAAAATACCAGCAGTAGGATTGTCCTAAATTTCCTCAAGTGCAGGTATTTCTGAATCATCTTGGTCAGTATTGGTTAGATCAGTGAAGGATAGTTCACTATAAGGACTGGCAGTACTAAGTGGTGTGCTAGCAGTATTAACTATGTAAGTACTGCTAGCTTTAGCAGCTCCTGCTTGAAGAAGCAAATCGTTAGTATCTTGGGCAAACTCCTTCCTGAGTGCTTTAACTGTATTATTAGCATCCTTTTCTTATCTTTTAAGTCTTTCAAGCTCATCCAAAAAGACTTTATCCTCCTTATCTAATGGCTTCTCATCTGTCTTCAAATCAGGATGTTTGTGAGGTTCTTCACCTGCATCCTTTTCTTTTGTGCTTTTGACTGTTGAAGTATAAGAAGACCATATTGGTAGTACAAAGTAGTCCTGAGCAGATTCAGCTTCAGAATCACCTGCATCAATATTATCTTCTGTACTTGCATTATGATTAGCTTCTTGTGGACCTGCATGTTTGTTAGCTTGATTCTCTGATCTCACAGTTTGATAATTCATTGAATTAGTTAAATAATTGTTAGCCGTGATATTTAGTAAAGTGATGGTCATTAAACAATCCTGAGCCTTGTATAGGAAAACGTAGTTTTCGGGAGTTTAGTTAAGCTAGTTGGGCCTAGTTGTCGGGCTCAAGCCCATTTGTTCTATGAACCGGCCCAACACAAAGCCTACAAGAATAGTCCATCCTTGTAGCTATTTAAAGCCCTCTCCAAGTGTGGAGAGGGTGTTGCTTCTCATTTTTCTTTTTGATAACAAGTAACCATTTTTTCTTTTGTTTTACTTTCTCTCTCTAAAATCTCTTTTTTCTTATTTTTGTGTTTGAGGTGATGAAATGATATCCTAACAAGTGGTATCAAGAGCCAAGGTTGGGTTAAGTGATTTGTTTGTGGTAACTTTTTAGATTTTATTGTTTCGGCTTATTTTTTGTTGTTTTTCTATTCGAATTTTTTTTCCATTATATCGTTCATTATAATTTTTTTGTACAAGAATCTTGTGGTTTAGTGCTTGTGGTTTAGTGCTTGTAATTCGTTGAGGTTGTTTGTGCAAATCGCAAGGTCGGAAAGAAGCGAAGTTCGAACGAGTGACTTCAACAAGGTTCGAACGAGTTTGGTTCGAACTAGCGAAGATCGAACGAGGGTTTTTCTGTTTTGGATCGAACTAGTATTTCCTTTGAGGATCGAACGAGCGATCTTTGTTTGGATCGAACGAGCGATCTTTGTTAGGTTCGAACGAGTGGAAAACGAGACCATCGAACGAGCGAAGGTTCGAACTAGCGTCGATCGAACGAGCGAAGGTTCGAACTAGCGACAATCGAACGAGGGATTTCTTGTTTGGTTCGAACGAGGGATTTCTTGTTTGGATCGAACGAGTGCAATTTTTTTGGACCGAACTAGCATCGATCGAACGAGCGACGGATCGATCTAGCGTCGATCGAACGAGCGACGGATCGAACTAGCATCGATCGAACGAGCGACGGATCGAACTAGCGTCGATCGAACGAGCGAAGGTTCGAACTAGCGTTGATCGAACGAGCGGAGGTTCGAACTAGCGTTGATCGAACGAGCGAAGGATCGATCTAGGGTCGATCGAACGAGCGAAGAAAAGGGTTTCAGTAAAACGGACATAACTTTTGATCCGTAAGTCCGTTTAAGGCCCGTGACCTCTCAAATCGAAGAGAAAAACGTGACGGATCACGCTGTAACCACCCTTTAGCTGGTTAAGGATTTTTCGAAGCCCAAAAACTAGTTTTTATGATTTTATTGACACTTTTCAGTATTTTTTGGAAATTTTTCGCCGCTGATTCGATCAAATCATTCAACGGTTATCTAGTGATCTTGTTAAAATCCGTTAATTCATTTCGGTTTTGATCTTAGACCCAAAATGAGTAAACTCCTGTGATCGTTATTGATTTCAAATCACAACAACAACAAATTCATTGTACCCCTAAAGTCCTTGTTTATAATTTCACATCACTTTTTGCAATGCGGACTAGGCAAAGACATCAATGTTTTTAGTACACAACGATTGCAAACAACACATGATCCTTTGGCATTATGTCAAACATCAGACACCGTGTCACCCAGAATCACTCATCACTCATTACATATATACAACATCACAACCTAAACAACAATTTGTCCCACAATCTTCATTCAACACGAACTACATGCCACAACCAATGCAGAATCTCGAAGACAGTTCAGATCCCACAACTGCAATGAACAAGGCACTTGCTTTATTGGCTAAAGCATTCAAAGTCAATACCATACCAACAAACAACAACCAAAGAAGTTCATTAATCCCCCGCAATAGTCAAATTGCACAACAGGATATGAACACGAGCCAAGACATCAAAATGCAAATGGTTGATGACAATGTTGGAAATCAGGTGAGACAAAATGTTGTGCAGTATGATGGGAATGAGGTTGGGCAAAATGCGGTTCATAATCTGGGTATTCAGAATGTTGAAAATATGAATGGGCTTAGTGTTGTTCCAGAAATTGCAAATCAGTATGGGAATGGAAATGTTGTTACAGCTCCGGCTGAGGGTAATGGTAATGGTATCAATGGTAATCCGATAAGGTGTTACAACTGTCGAGGAGAGGGTCATTATGCCAGCAACTGCACAGTAAAGCCAAGGAAACGGGATGCTGCTTATCTTCAGCAACAGCTGCAGATTGCTCAAGAGGAAGAAGCAGGGATCCAAAGCACTCAAGTGGAATGTGAATTCATGGCTGCTGCAGATGCTTATGAAGAAACTGAGAGAGTAAAAGTGAACTGCACTTTAGAGGATACATTGCAGCAAGCATCCTTATCTGGAACTCAGTCTGACAATGCTCCCGTCTATGACTCAGATGGATCAACTGAGAAACTTGAAGATGAGAAAGTGTCATTAGAATCTCAGGTTTTGAATTATGCCAAAGAAAATGCTCATCTTAAGACCACATACAAGAACCTGTTTGACTCTATCAAAGTGACACAAGCTCAAACCAATTCAATAATTGACTCTTTGCAAAAACAATTGTATGACACCATCTATGACAATGCTAAGCTAAGAGCCCAGTTATTTGATAAGGTTTCTGAACGAAAAGGCACCACAAAAGGTATGAGAACGAATACTATGTTACAAAAAGCAATCCAATCTTGTGGAAAAACCACCTTCTTCTTCTTTTAATAAAATTTTTTTGCATCCTTTTCAAAATCCTCTTTTTTTTTTTTGGTTCTTCCCAAAGTTGATAAGACGAATGCTTTGTCCAAACCAGTCACTTCAAACTCGGCACCTTCCATACGAGAATCAAAAGGTGTGCAAACTGTTAAAGTGATTGCCTCTAGAATCTTTAGGACTAATAAGCTTTTTTTTACGAGTTAGAATGATATTCAGATGTGTTTGTGCTATGTGTAAGCAATGTTTTGTTACTGGCAATCATGATGTCTGTATGCTTAATCATGTGAATGACATGAATTCCCGTGCTGATAACCAAAGTGCCAATGTCTCAAAACTTGAAAATCAAAAGAAACATAAGGCAAATGTCAGGAAATCAAAGGAGTTAGGGTTCCAAGGAAGTCTTGCTTCATCTAGGCCTAGCAAACCTAGAAATTGTCTTAGGTGGGTTCCAACTGGAAGAATTTTTGCCATGTGTGGAAAATTAACTGCATCCAGTAACACCGAGAATAAATCTGATAAATCTGTGTGTGACAATGCAAGTACTTCTAATCCCTCGAAACCTTCAAGCAAAGGGTTTTCGAATTCCACTTCTCTTCTTGGCAGGTTATCAAGACTACGGAAACAGCATACTTCGATCTATCCGATTGTTGTTCTCTAATTTTCAAGTCAATGGTTTATTATTAAATGTCAGATAATAACCCGTTCTTCAAAGAAAAGGAAAATGTACGCTTCAGTGCATTTATCCTTAACAACGAAAAGAGAAATCTTTTTGGTCTTGAGTTAGCTCAAGTCAATGGCTTGTAATCAAATGTCAGATTGCAACCCGTTCTTCAAAGAAAAAGGGAGTGTACGCTTCAGTGCGCTTTACCTTAAAAAGAAGAGAAATCTTCTTGTTTTCACTTCAGTAGATATGATAGTCATGACATCGATGGTAGAGTTGGAAAGTCTATTCGGTCATTTGTTCGACGCATTATCAAATGGAGAAAATCAAGTTGTTACAAAGTCTTCCGCTGTTACTACTGCTGATGCATCCGATAAATGTCAACAACAACAAGATTCAACTTCATCTACTTCAACTCTAGCAACAACTATCACTGCTGCTGAAAACTTCGACTTGTAAATATTTTTGATCTTTCTCTTTATTTTGATTTATAAAACCAAGAAAAACAAAATATAAAAATATAAAACCTATAAAAACAAAATACAAAATCAAAAAATTTCAAAAAATACAAAAAGAATCTTCTCCGACATGTCTCTCGACAATCGATAACATTTGCGCACCTAGAAATGTTGATTAATATTAACACAGGTGAATAAATGAAGTTCGAGCGAGAGTTTCAAATGCTTTCAAAACATGTCCTTTTACTTTTTCTCTACGACTTCTAAGTAAATGTCAGCTTAGGACTCGGTCTCCAAAGAAAGGAAAATGTTCATTTATGTACATTTATCCTAAACAACGGGAAGCTCATATCTTCTCGGTCTTGGAGCAAAAGTCTATAAACATTCAAAAGTTTTGAATGCTCAAGAGGATGTTTTAAAAGAATAAATGATGGTAAATAAGATATATCTCACATATTTTCCTGTTGAGCACAATTTTTTAAGATATTCTCAAAAAGAAATTTTCAAATTCTTTCAAAATTGTGTGCTCAACAAACTCCCACTCCAAGTTTTTTCATCTATTCTATAATTGAGGGGGAGTATAATATATGATTCAATCTGCTGCACTCCTGTTTACCCAGACTCTGTTAGGCTCTATGTGAATTCCAGACATTATTTGTTTGTAATTCACTAATTGTCATAAATTGTAAAACATATGCAATTTTGAGGGGGAGAATAGTGATTAAATGTGATCAATAAGGATTAATAATGGGATACGATCATTCAATCTATAAGTGCTCCAAAACCTCGATGTGCTAAACTTTCATTATATGTGCATAGTGTAGGGGAGCTTTTTGGTAACTCTGGAAACACTCAATGTGTCTCAAATGATTTCTCAGACACGTTGATTGATTTTTCATCAAATGGTTTTATGGATCTTCATGGCAATATCTCAAAGACGGCCAACTGCTATTTTCTCAAGGAGTAAAGGCGGTTAAGGTTAGGAATATTCGTTCCATGATCCAACCAGAACCGGAGGGATCTACCCAGGAACACTCCATTAGATAGAGTAGAAGTTCCTAGTATGATTTGAAAAAAGAGTAAGTGAGAATAAAAAAAAAAAAAAAGGAATAGTGTCGACTGAGATGGAGCTAGTACTGGAACAAACCTAACAAGGTACTAGTCATGAAGTCTCGATAAGCACTGAAGAGGTTGAAGAATGAAAAAGAATTATAAGGATAAAGGGTGAAAATAAAGAAGCCCTCCATACAACCTTAGGCAGAAACCAGGTCAATGCATAATCTATCAGTAATTACAAAGATGATTTTGATATTGAAAACAAGTCATCATGGACCTAGTGATGCAATGCACAACCATCTCTAGCCACTCAGAATCTCTCAAAAAATTTCTGTTTCATTTCTCACGGGAGATCAAATCACATTTCGTATCGGCTTTTCTCATTCCAAGGAGGTTTGATATTGAAAGGCTGGCAGTCCGCTCCAGCCTCCGATGCCAAATAACTAATGTGCATTATTAGAGTTCTAGAGCATCGAGATTCAATCAAAATCTCTCAAGGACACAATTCCAATATACTAAAGGTTGTACATATTATACAACATTTGGTATCATTAAGTCTACGATTCTCCTTGTGGTAATTGCCCAGAACATCAGAGTGATACTCTTTAGTATTTACAGTGAAAGATGGAATCCTTCTTGAGCCAAACATCAAACAAGCTCTTGGTAGGTGTCTTGCGAGATTCTATATGAATCAAACTTGTGTTGGAAAGAAACGATGGTGAGATTCTACATGAATCAAACTTGTTCCAGTAATATGAATTGACGACTCAATCAGAAAGATAGTAACTATCTGATTCACTCTTACCGTGTTGTCTGCTTTGAGACGCTCCGGTAACGAGAACGGCTAGTGCAGCTGCAAAACCCTGTCAAGGAGATTCTTTTGAATTCTACCTGATCACAGGCAGTATTTTTATAACTGATTAACTGGGAAAAACCGTGGGTATTGCAACCATATTCGACGAAATGACAAGGACACTTTGTCTATTTATGTTTATCTTACTATCCTATACTTCGCAGGTTTTCCTGACTGGTGCTGCTTCTAGTTCCATGACGAGTCAAGATTCAAGACCTCACGCTCAATCTCAATGGATTAATACATGATGAAAGCTCAAACTATCAAAGTCTTCCGCAATCTTTTTTCTCTGATGAACAAGCACTTCCTCATAAGAACATTTTATGGTACAAGTAATCATGTTAAAAGAAAATGTTGAGGGAGATTGTTAGCAAGCTTTCAAGATCTTGAGCATGAGGGTGGAGACACAAGATCGCAAGGCGGCATAAAGATTCAAGGATAAAGATTTAGAGATATCTCAGTGGTAAGGGACAAATCATGGCCAAAGACCATGAATTAGTATTTTGTCAAAGTATACAAGTTAAAGTTCCAAGATCCAAGATCACAAGCATGCAAAAGGAACTTCAAAAAAATTCCCAAGAACACAAGGCTCTAAGGTCTCAAGCCGTCCACAAGAAGGATCCTCAATGTTATGACCTCCCCTGTAGGGGGAGATGTTTGCCGGGTACTTAATTAAAGTGATGGTCATTCAAATATTCCCGGAGCCTTGTATAAGTAACAACGTAGTTTACGGGAATTTTGTTAGCTAGTTAGGGCCTTGTTCGTCGGCTCAAGCCCATTTGTTTTCTATGAACCGGCCAAACACCAAAGTACTTCAAGAAAAGTCCATTTTACCTTGTTGCTATTTAAAGCCCTCTCCAAGTGTGGAGAGGTTGTTGCTTCTCATTTTTCTTTTGTGTACAACGTAACCATTTTTCTTCCTTTTTACTTTTCTCTCTAAAATCTATTTTTCTTATTTTTGTGTGTAGGTGATGAAAATGATATTTACAAGTAACCTTTAAGTGTTCGAGGTTGGAGATTGTGTGTTGTTAAAGGTGTCACCTTGGAAAGGCGTGATTCGTTTTAGAAAGAAAGGTAAGTTGGCACATAGGTATGTGGACCATTTGAGATCATTAAAGGGATCGGTCCTATGGCCTATTGATTAAGTTGTCGTTAATAATATAGTAGTTTTTTATTTTTGAAAATTTGATGTGTTTCAAAATTTAAAGTAGTAATGGACGGATGCAAATGAGCAAAAAAAAAAAAAAAAAAAAATAAACATGCCTTTAGAAATATTAAGGTAAACAAAACTCTTCATTTTTGTGGAGAAAATGTTGGAGATTATCGATTGTGAGATTAAAAGTTTGAAGCCTGTTGGATTTGATAGTTTAATGTCTGCTGGAATCGAACGAGGTTATGAGGATTTTATGAAAACTAAGTATCCACACGTACACATTGAGCAAGTTATAGTTGGAAGTACTAATTAAAGTTGGGTACATAGGGTTACTGGTAGACTTTAGTACACCTTTAATTGTTCGAGGTTGGAGATCGTATGTTATTAAAGGTGTCGACTTGGAAAGGCTTGATTCGTTTTGGAAAGAATGGTAAGCTAGCACCGAGGTATGTGGAACCATTTGAGATCATTAAAGGGATCGGTCCTATGGCCTATTGATTAAGATTGTCTTAATAATTTAGTAGTATATTTGATGTGTTTCAAATTTAAAGTAGTATTGGACGGATGCAAATGAGCACGTGCCTTTAGAAATAATTAAGGTACATAAAACTCTTCATTTTGTGGAAGAACCTGTTGAGATTATCGATCGTGAGATTAAAAGTTTGAAGCCTGGTAGGATTTAGATAGTTAAAGTCTGCTGGAACTCGAAGCGAGGATATGAGGATTTTATAAAAACTATGTATCCACACGTACTCATTGAGCAAGTTATAGTTGGAAGTACTAATTAAAGTTGGGTACATAGGGTTACTGGTAGACCTTAGTACACCCTTAAATGTTCTTATGTGGTTTGGTTAATGTTATTATTTATTAAAACTCAAAAGTCAAGGATTATTCAAAAAAGTTGACGCTTTTTTGTAACAACTCATAACTTAGTTCCAAGACAGTTCTTGTTTGATGAGTTGCGGGGTTAGGTTGTGAATGACGTTGTTACACAACTTAAGGTTTTTGATGAGTTTCCTCGAAGACGGGCTATGTTCATGAAGTTGGATGTTTATTTTGCTTAGAGTTGTTATGTTGCTATTTGTACCCTTGTATGGGCAAGCAAAGTTGTAAGCAATGGGTTTCCGATCGTGAAAGTTAGATGAGATTCAAAGCGTGGCCCTAAGTTCGTATGGGAACGTGAGGACTATATGAAAGCTAGGTATCCCCAACTGTTTGTTGATGATACTGGTGAATCTGGTAGTTAAATCTCGGGACGAGATTTCCCTACGGAGGGGATACTATGGCAACTGTGTTTTGAGCAGGTTAGTCAAACCGTTAGTTTTGACTTGAACATCATTATGTGTTATAATAATTATGTGTTTATGTGATTTTATGTGAGTTGGCTACCAATCCATAGAGCGTGATCGTCTCATTGTGATTGAGTTTATGGTTGTTATGGGCATTTCATTTTGTTGACATTTTAGTGACAATGAAAATGATGGTATAATTTTATTGAGTGTACGTATTATTTTGTGTACCTATTACGTATTTACGTAATTAAGTATTAGGAATTGGTAAGTGTAGGATTTAAGTTAAGAATCTAGTTAGTAGATTTTAGTATTAATAAATTAGGAAAAAAATAGAATTTAGAATGGAATTATTTCATAATCATTTAAATTAGTTTTAAAGTTAAAGGTTTTATAAATAAATAAAGGTTTTATAAAATATCAAAATTTGAGGGTTAATAAGTAAATAATAATATTAAATAATAATAATAATAATAATAATATGTATGTATGTGGGATTTGTTCAAGAGAAAAAAAGGGAAAAGGAAACAAAATTTTATTCCAATTATAACTCTAATTAGGTAATTATCTAAACTCTTTTTATCAAGTCTATAAATACAAAACTCCAGTTTTTTTTCTTATCTCGCTCGACCAAACTCAGCAAAAAGGAAGAAGAAAAAAATATTTTCTTTTAGCAAAAGCTTGGTGGTGATTTGTGTTATCAAATCAAAGGTTTTAGGTATGTTTTTAAACCCTTTTTTATTCAATCTTCATTAGTTTTTCATGTAACAATTAAGTGGTGGAATTAGGGTTTTATAAAATCTATAAATTAATGTAATTAAACAAATTAGTATTGATTAGGGATGAATTATAAGCGCGATGGTGTGTTTGGTTAGGTTTAAACCCTTTTTATCAAGTCTATAAATACAAAACTCTAGTTTTTTTTTCTTGTTTTGCTCGGACCCCCCCAATACTCAGTAACAAGAAGAAAGAAATATAATATTTTCCTTTAGCAAAAGCTTGGTGGTGATTTGTGTTATCAAATCAAGGTTTTAGATATGTTTTTTAAACCCTTTTTTATTCAATCTTCATTAGTTTTTCATGTAACAATTAAGTGGTGGAATTAGGGTTTTATAAAATCTGTAAATTAATGTAATTAAACAAATTAGTATTGTTTAGGGATGAATTATAAGCGCGATGGTGTGTTTGGTTAGGTTTAATTCGCGTTAATTTACAAGTTAGGGTTTGGCAGATTTTAGGGCTGTGTTCATCGGATGATATCTCAATGATAGTAACATGAAAATTGATGAATCTTATGTCCATCGATAAGTTCAGAGAGTCTACTTTTCAAAAAGTCTGGCCTTATATGATTTTGAGTTCTGGAAGTTAGTCAAATGGTCGTTGCAAGAAAAGTTGTCAAAACAGTAAATACGGGTCAGATTTAGGTCAGAATTAGAGAGGTAAAACCCCTATTTAAAATTCGAATTAAGGTTAGCCAAAATACAAAAGTCAAGTTCAATATGTCTATTAACTTCCTTGTGAAAATTAGCCTCTAATTAGTTGCCTAAGTATGGTTAGCAAGGTCAAACATTTTAGTGCGCGTTCAGATCCGAATCTGGGTACTTTGAATTAGGAATTTATTTGAGGTACTTGTACATGTGGTATGCCTTTGGGGCAAATGAGGTAGTTAGTAAATACCTAAGTTAACATAGGTGATTTATGTGAGAATTTATTTGGTTCAATAGGTAAGTGTTGGAAGCGAGATAAGTGACACTAAAATTCTGCGTTTTCGGGTAAAATGTAGATCATTAGAATTATGAGTAAATGAAGTGGTTAAAGTTGGGCATGGTGTCGGGGTGACCCATGGGGATAATTAAACACCATAGACATCCATCATTTGATTGTTACATGGGCTTAAGTAATTGGCTTAGTCGCATGTAACACGTTTATATTTAATTGTGTAGCTTTGTGTAAGATATTTGGAAGCTGCTTGAGCATCAGGTGAGTTTTATAGTCCCTCTTTTCACATCGCTTTTAAATTGGGATAGAAATGATGCAAATGGATTTGAAATGTTCTAATTACTGTGATTATGTGTCTTTATTTTGAAAGTGTATGGACTTTACTTGGCTATTGTATGTTATGTGCTAAATGCTTATGTGTATTTGGATCGGGGGTAAAGTTCCTACCCATTTGTTGTGATATTGGATCGGGGGTAACGTTCCTACCCATGTGAAGTGATGGTTTTAATGGATCGGGGGTAACGTTCCTACCCAAGTGTTGATACTTGTTGGAATACGAGGGACTCGTTACGTTCCATGCTCGTTTGTTTACATTTGCATGTTGCTTGTATGATAGTATAGTAATTGTCCTGCCATGTTTGCATTAATCACAGTAATTATTTATAAGCTTTGATTTTCGTGTCTTAAACCTATGATCTTTACAACCTTGTGTTGATTTTTAAGCCTCATTTTTTTGGTGAGCATTATGAGGATCTTAAGAATAAGAGAACTGGCTAGAGAGACCATAGGTTGCATGCGGAGTTTAAATATCCTAGTTTATTTCCCATTTGATTGAATATTGAATGTTTTTTGGTTTGAACTGCTTAGATTTGTTTTGGTTGTATTGCGTGTCTTGGTATTGATGTGAACCCCTTTTACTTTAATACAAGACGCCGGATATCTTTTATGTTTGTTTGGGTATTTTCATGACACTTTGTATCCCTTATGTTCCAGTTAGTTCATGTAGTTTTCTCTATGGTGACACCATTGTGTTGTGATGATATCCATTCTCTTTACGCCTCGCGTTTCCGCCTTGGCGGGGTGTGACAGATTGGTATCAGAGCCTTTGATTATAGAGAAGTAGGTGGTCGAGCCTAGACTATAACCTAGGAGTCCTTCATTTGATGCATTTTAGGGCTAAGTGTTTTGTATTTTAACTGTTTACATTCACCTTTATTATATATCTTTTATTATTTATTTTATCTTAACTTTTATTTAGCTATTTTGTTATACTATTATCTTAATATGGTTTATATTAATTCCTTACCATTTACAGGCTATGTCTCCCTTATCCGTAAGAAGTTTTGTTGGGGAACCATTTTCCTAATTGGAAGGAGCCTCTTATGGAACTAAAGGAGATAGGGTAGTTGATCGCTTGTCGAATACTCGTAGTAGGCATGGACCCGCGGAGTAGGGTGACTATTAGCGGAAGCAAAGTCAACCCAAGCGAGGCAACATAAGATTAATCCGTTCTATTTACCTCGTCACAAATGCTTATTGATTATTTTCCTTAAGTATGTCGTATTTTGGAGGCATGCGAGATTTCTTTCTTTTATGTCGTTTCGATTTTATCTTTATATAAGTAAGTATTTCTTTGATGGAGCATCCTTTCTGTGTTATATTAGAGTGGTTTAAGATGTGCAATGTGCTATATGTGCTTATATGTGCGTTATCGTTGAGAGGTTGTATGTTATTAGTCTTGTAAGTTAAGTAATAAGTAGTGAACAGGAGTGCATTATAACTTATGGTTGCCAACATAAACTATAAAGGCATCACAACGTAGACTTGTGGACCATGATTGCATTGTATCAGTGTTGGTTTGTAAGCTTAGGTAGTGTATTATTGTTGTGATATGTGTGTATCATGATAAGGATGGTGGGTATAGTTATGGAATCCTTCTTTTACCGAATGAAGTTTATGTTAGGCTCAATATCATAGTTAGTAAGTTTCCCTTTCTATTTAACGTTTGCGAATACCCCGCCTATATGTTAATGCTGCTATATGATTGTTGGAATTGTTTGTTTGCTCGGATACTTCGTGCGGATTCTAACTTATGTTTAGCACCCCTCTGTCAGTACAATGTTTGTACGGATGTTCCTATCTTTCGCTATTTCGGCCTGTATTGATGTATATTGGTTGTTCGTGATCTGTTTCTTAGGGATCATTGGTGCGTTTAATTGAGTCTTTTGTTGCATTGATTACTCGTCACGAGTATCAAAATTTTCTTTTAAAGCACTAATGATCTAAACATATTAGTACGGACATTACTCCGTTTCTTCCTTTATCCTTTTGATTTTCGTAACATGTTGCGGCATGTTAGTATCGACGTTTTTCTATGGTTTTTCTTTTGATCGTGAGTACAGATGAGTTTTCATGTTCTTTCCTTTTGGTTCGTAATGTCTTTTCATCAATTTCTTTTATGCGTGTTCGCTTCACTGTTATTCTGAATATATGGTTCAGGGTACTTTCTTTCGTTTTCAAACAATAAAATTGTGTTAGAGTCTTTACGGTATTTTACGATCTCTTTTGGTATTACGATGTCCTTGTTTGAGTAACATATTTTATATTAATGTCGAATTATGAAAACCTTTTGACGTATATCTTGATGGTGTTTGGTGAAAACTATTTTGAAATGATTTTATGAATACAACACTTTTATGGAAATGTCTCTTTATTGTTTTTTTTAAGAAACTATGTTTACAATAAATTTTGAAACAATATGATAATTGGTTGACTCACAAAACGATTTTTTTTAGATAATATTTATGAATAAGATATGATAATTTTTTTTATATGCTTGTTTTTGATAAATTTTATAATTATGAAAAGGATGTTTAAAGTAATTTATATGGGTAAGATGTAATACACTGTTAAATAACTGTCTTTGGATTTTATGACAACCATGATTTAAATGAATTTTATAAAGATTATATTTAAGACAATATTTTTTTTTAATGATTTTTTTTATAATTAAAACGACTTTATTTATTATTATAAATTGATTTTTATAAAAACATATTTAGTTGGTTCTTTCGAGTAAAGTCGGTTATTGGTATAAGAATTATATCTTTTTATTTATCAATCTTGATACGTATTGTTATTCGTTATGTGTTTATTTTGTCGTGGTACACTTGTTGATTCTTTCGTTTGCGTTTTCTATCGATACATATATTCTATCCTTTCTTTTAAAGGATTCTTATGACATTTAATCCACATCTATTTCCATATGTGAAATCCCTTAGATGTTTTCTAGCCTTGATTCGATATTCGTTTGCTACCCTATTCGATAGTTCGTAACCCTTAGGATTCGTTTGATATACATTTTATTCGATCAAGTCACTCTCTGTGGGGAGCACCTGTGTTGTCAAGAAGGAAGGATGGGGGGGTTTTTTTTTTTTTTTTTTCATTTCAAATGTGTATAGACTATCGAGAGTTGGACTAGCTGACCACCAAGAATCTCCCAGGATCGACGACTTTTTCGACCAGTTACAAGGTTCGCGTAAATTTCTCTAGGATAGATCTTCGATCTGGTTATCATCAGTTGAGAGAGTGCATGAAGAAGAATCAGAAGTAGGAGTGGGCCAAGGAACAAGAGGAAGCTTTTCAGACATTGAAGGGAAATTTGTGAAATGCACCAATATTGTCATTGCCTGATGGATCCAAAGAGTTTGTAGTTTACTGCGATGCGTCGAATCGAGGATTAGGTTGTGTACTCATGCAAAGAGGCAAGGTAATCTCCTATGCATTACGACAACTAAAGATCCATAAGAAGAGTTTTACAACACACGACCTAGAATTGGGAGCAGTAGTGTTTGCTCTTAAGACTTGGAGATGTTATTTATACGAAACGAAGAGTGTCATCTATACGGATCATAAGAGTCTTCAACACTTATTCAAACATAAGGAGTTGAATATGTGTCAAAAGAGGTGGATTGAATTATTTGGTAACTATGAGTGTAAGCATCGCTACCATCTAAGAAAGGCGAATGTAGTGGCTGATACGTTAAGTAGAAAGGAGAGAGTGAAACCAAGATGAGTACACAAAATGTCCATGACTATTAGTCAAGTGTTAAGGATAAGATATTGGCTGCTCTATGTAAGATGTCCAAGATGGAGAACGTGACAACAGAAATGCTGCGTGGCATGGACCAACTAATAGAAAGGAAGGAAGATGGAGGTATGAATTTTATATGGATTCCATTAATATATGATGTAAGGACATTAATTATGGATGAGGCTCATGCATCGAGGTATTTGGTACATCCGGGAACGGATAAGACGTACTATGACCTTAGAGATATGTATGGTGGCTGACTCGCGCGAACTTACACCTTTTTATATATAAATAAACATAAACATATATAAATATATAACAAGGATCAGGACCCACAAAATCAAAGAAACCGGAAGCAGTATAGAGAAACTCCGGGTCGTTATGTCCCAACGAGGCTGGAATGGAAAAATCAAAAGACGATTGATGATTTGTGTTTGAAATGTCACAAGGAATGATTGGGCACAGAAACTGATAAATATAAGCAAAAGGCACATAAAAATAGCAAAGAAAATAAGCTGGATAAGAATGTTACTAATTGTGAATTTTAATGTAATTTTAGAATGGAAGACGCCCTTTGTTGCAGCTTCTTCATACCAATTGCTAACTGATCCGGTGAGACTTACTCCTTAAAACGTATATATATATGATATAAATAAATTCAAGGATGAGAATCCGTGAGATCAAGAAAACCGGAAACAGTATAGAGTGTTCCCGGGTCGTTATGTCCCAACGAGGCTGAAATGGAAAATCGCAAGACGATTGATGATTGGAGCTTGAATGTCACAGGGAATGATTGGGAATTAAAACTGAAAGTAAATGCACATAAAATTTAAACAAATAACATAAGCTGGAAATTGAATTAAAGCTACTAAAAACTTTTACACTAAGGCACAAATAAGCTAATCTAAATCTAAATAGGCAAATTAAGCATGCAATTAAGCTAAATTACACAAGAGAAACACAACAGTACTAACAACAGTACCACCAGTATTAACTACCAGTACTAACTTGGAGTTAGTACTGCTAGTGTTAGTTAGTACTGCTAGTGTTAGTTAGTACTGCTACCTTTGAAATCCAAGAAAATGAACTAGCAGTACTAACTTGGAGTTAGTACTGCTCGTTTGAAGTTAGTACTGTCCTAAAAATGAACTAGCAGTACTAACTTGGAGTTAGTACTGCTCGTTTAAAACAGCATTTAACATTTCCAAAAATCATTTTTAGTTCAAAATTATTAAAAACAGATTATCAAATAACAAAGTAAAACACTTATAAGCAATTTTCAATCCATAATAAGCACTTAAATAAGCATGAATTAGTCTAGCAGTATAAACTTAAAACCAACAGTTGTATTAAGTAAACTAGCAGTTCTGCAATAGATAAGTAAAGTAAGAAAAAGAGAGACTTACTACACCCTTGCTCAAAACAGGGTCAAACAACAAATCTACAAGCTCTAGCTTGTATAAAACAAGCTAGTGATAGTCCATAAGCCCATCCATAACTGGCTTATCATCCAATAAGTAAGCTGTGGTATGTTTGAGAGTGATATTTGTTATTTTCTCTTTACTACTTAACTTTTTAGTTTTACTTAATGAAAACAGCTTATAAGTAAGCTGTGGTGAGAGCTTTTTGAACACAAAACAATACAATGACAAAAACTTGATAACTGGAGTTAACTTAAAACCTCAAATTTGTATTTAAAACTTGAAAGAGTTACAAAGCTTGAAAGAAAAAGCTGTAAATGACTTGTGAATTAAGCTAAGATTAAAAACTGAAATTAATTAAAAACTAACTAACTAACTAAGATAGATTTATATACAAGAAGCTCTATATATATAGCCGAAGTATTGGACTTCCATCTTGTGCTTCTTTGGAGAGATAAAACCAAGTGTGCTAGTTGTGTGAGGAGAGACTAAAGCAAATCCCAGCCTTTGATTTCAATTGTGCTTCTTTGGAAACAATCTCAGCCATCGAAGTGCTTTGGGAATGGAGAGGGATTGCCAACATGGACTTTATAAAGCTGGGGGGTAGTAGTAGGGTGTTGAGTGATTTTGCAGAGAAGTATGGGAGCAAAAACCGGGTGCTGGCTGGTTTTGGTATTTGGCGGGAAGAGTGGGAAAGAAAAAGGTATACAAGTTGGGCTGTGACAGAGAGAGGTTGAAGATGAATTAAGGGAATGTTTGGTTTGTGTACAAGAAAGGCCCCTCCATATCTTTCCTCTTGTCATTCTCTTTTTCCCATTTTCTTTGGTGACCCGGGTTCGATCCCCGGCAACGGCGCCAAAAATTGACTACGCGCGAACCAACCCTTCTTTTTATGCCCTTCTTTTTATGTGTCAATAAGTAAATATAAATATAAATACACAAAAAGGATCAGAACCCGCGAGATCAAGAAAACCGGAAGCAGTATAGGGTGTTCCCGGGTCGTTATGTCCCAACGAGGCTGAAATGGAAAATCGAGAGACGATTGATGATTTGTGTTTGAGTGTCACAGGGAATGCGAATATGAATGGGCACTAAAACTGATGATAATAAGCAAAAGCACATAAAAATAGCAAAGAGAATAAGCTAGAACAAGAATCAAAACTAGGAATGACAAAAACACTTAAAACTTTTACACTAAGGCACAAATAAGCTCCAATTAGCTTAAGACAGACAAATAAGCTAATCTAAATCTAAATAAGCAAATTAAGCATGCAATTAAGCTAAATTAAACAAGAGAAACACAACAGTACTAACAACAATACTACCAGTATTAACTACCAGTACTAACTTGGAGTTAGTACTGGTAGTGTTAAGTTAATGCTGTTCCAAAAGTGAACTAGCAGTACTAACTTAGAGTTAGTACTGGTAGTGTTAAGTTAATGCTGTTCCAAAAGTGAACTAGCAGTACTAACTTGGAGTTAGTACTGCTTGTTTAAAACAGCATTTAACATTTCCAAAAATCATT